>WTSP01023448.1:41943-101183 GCA_025331215.1 Actenoides lindsayi | reverse complement strand
ATTTAACTCCATTGACCACAACTCTTTGGACTCATCCATCTAACCAGTTTTTCACCCAGGAAAGCGTATGCCCATCCGAGCCGAGAGCAGTCAATTTCTCTAATAGAATGCTGTGGGAAACAGTGTCAAATGCCTTACTAAAGTCAAGACAGACAATGTCCACAGCCTTGCCTTCATCCAACAAGCAGATCACCCTGTCATAGAAGGAGATCAGGTTTGTTAAACAGGACCTGCCCTTCATAAACCCATGTTGACTGGGCCTGATTACCTGGTGGTCCTTCATGTGCTGCATAATAGAACCCAGGATGATCTGCTCCATCAGCTTTCCTGGTACTGAAGTCAAACTGAGAGGACTGTAGTTCCCTGGATCATCTTTCCATCCCTTCTTATATATGGGTGTTATGTTGGCTGACCTCCAATCTGCTGGTACCTCCCCAGTCAGCCAGGACTGCTGATAAACGATGGACAGTGTCCTGGTGAGCACCCCTGCCAGTTCTCTCAGCACTCTAGCATGTAACCCATCCGGCCCCATAGGTTTATTCACATGATATTGACCATCTCCTCCTGAATTGTAGGGGGGACATTGTGTTCCTGGCCCCTGTATCTTGGGAGTGTTGCTTGGGGGAGTGACTTTCCCCGGTGCAAGTGTTTCCATTACTAAAGACTGATGCAAAGAAGGCATTAAGAACCTCAGCCTTTTCCTTGTCTTTTATTAACATATTTCCTTCTGAATCTGGTAGGGGATGGAGGCCCTCCCTGGCCTTTCTTTTATTATTAATGTATTTATAGAAATTCTTCGTATTGTTCTTCACGGCTAAAGCCAGATTAACTTCTAGTTCAGCTTTCGACCTTCTAATTATTTCTCTGCATGACCTGACAACATTCTTATACTAATTATGAGTCATCTGCACCTTCTTCCAGAGGCCATAAACCCTACTTTTTTTACCTGATTTTAATGCAAACCTCCCTATTCAGCCAGGCCGGTCTTCTTCGCCAATGACTTTCTTGGGGGAAGTGGGGATGGCCTGCTCCTGCACCTTCAAGATTTCCTTCTTAAAAAATGTCCAGCCTTCCTGAACTCCTACATCCCTCAAAACTGACTCCCAGGGGACTCTATCAAGTAACCTCTGAAACAAGTAAAAGCTTGCCCTTCAAATATAGGACCACTTAAGACTTTAACTCTTTATGGTCTATCTTGGGCAGTCATTTTTGAATGAAAAAGTGAACAAGATGGAAAGGGAATGAGTTAGAAGAGTCCAGTAAGTGTTGGCAAGACCTTTGTGACCCAAATATCTTGTTCTGTCCCCATCACTTTGGGGACAAGAAGGCTATAAATTCTCAAGAGCTCCTGGGTATTGAGAAAAAGTGCTATTCAAACTGTCAAGGGTGTCTTATAGCCAAATAAACTGTACCTGTAGATAAGTATGTAGACAAGATAATTCAACAGTTTTGTCCTGATATTTCTCAGTGAAGGATAACATTTTGTGTAGGCTAAAAATACCACACAACTTGTGCTTGATCATTTTGATTTGGCATATGCTTTTCTTTGATAGAAGCAGCAATACTGGGAAACAAGGTGTATGGGTGTTTGAGATTGGAAGCTCATCTGACAGTATTGTGCCTGCCAAGATCAGCAATGTTTTGGAGAGCCTGGAGTTTAATGAACAAGACCAGGAGATGACTTCAAAACCATTTATGTCAGACTATGGCTCCACTGAAATAAGACAGCAGTATGTCACCAGTAGTACAGACAGCACAGAAGAAGATCAGCACCATGTTACATATAGTGCTCCTCAGCTAGCTGCAGAAGACTTTCTGTCTTCATACCAAGATGTAACAGGAACACCTTCAACTGAGTCTTATTACAGTCATCAAGATTTCCCGACAGCAAAAGCTCCACCTCGCCAGTTCCATGTTCAACAGTTCCCCCCCCAGCAACCCCAAGTCATAGATGTGGAAGAATTTGATGAAACTGGTATAGGTAAGGTCTTTTGTAAAGCTTGGATACTTATAAGATGGATAGGCTTTAAAAAAACAGAAGCATGCAAGTAATCTAATGGCTAAAGGAATAATCTGTTTCACTACCTTTATATCTGAAAATCTGGAGACAGTAAGTTTGTTATTCATTAAGGTGGTTAACTTGGATGTCTCCTCAGATTCAGATCTCAATGATCTAGTAAATTAGTGCCCCAGTCAAGCTCACAGAAGAGCACATATACAGTGTGTGTGTGGAACCCAAATCTCTCCTCAGGAAAGCTTCCTATAGGGATAATTGTATTCCTGAAACCAATGCATTCTTAGCAGCAATGGATTTCCCCTTTTGCCTGGGACAGTTGTTGAAGGTATGGCCTTAAGTTTAATAGCTACATTAAGTGGCTGTTCCTGCTAAGGTTTTTATGGTCAGTTCTACTGAAACCTAGCTTATTTCCTTTTATAGCTGTGTCACTGAAGGCAGGTCGTTTAACGAAGATCGGGAATAGTAACTGCTGTAAAAATTGCTGGTTAGGGTTTCCTAGCCTTTTTACAAGGATGGGATTAGCAATTCTAACTCCTGAGGAAGTGTGTGTAGAAAATGCAGAACTGACTGCCCAGATGTTAATTGTTTCTTGAAGCAGATGTGAGAATTGCTATCTACATCAAATAGTAGGCTAAGCAGGGTGCATCAGTTGGTGCATGGTCCTGATTACTGTACTGATGTGTTTCGTTCTAGGTTGGAACAGCTCCTTTTGGCTTTAGTTTGGAAACAAGAACAGGTTAAAATTATTGTGTATTTGGTTTCTCCATGTCAGTTTAACTGATCTGTATTAATACAGATCTGCTGATGTCAATAAAATTGAACAGTTTTCTAATATCTGATGCCCTGATGTTTTCTGCAAAACAGTAGACTGTCACTTGCATACTGAAAGGTTAGCAAAAAGCAATTGCAATTGTTTGTTTTCCTTAAAAAGAAAATTACAAAAACTAATCATGTTAGTCTGGAGATATTTTTGAACCAAACCAAGGATATGTGAATGCTATAGTAATTACATGAAGTGTGTCTATTCTTACTTTCTACAGTGTTTCGCTACCACACAGATGTCCAACAGACCTGCGCTAACAACCGTCACCAGTGCTCTGTTCATGCTATTTGCAAAGATTATCCCAATGGATTTTGTTGCAGTTGTATTGCTGGTTACAAAGGAAATGGCAGACAATGTGTAGCAGAAGGTAACTTTTTTGAAAATTAGGTACATCTGCAGTAATTGCACATGCCATTCTTGAATGAGGCGACCTGTGTTCAGAAAAGATGTGGTTAAATACTTCTTGAAAGACTTATCACTGAGATGTATTGAAAGGTATTTGAAGAAGTGAGCTATGCAAATTAATTTAGGTGGCCACTTGTGCATTATGCATTTTAACTTGACTTTCTAGAAATAAGTGATGTAATTTAATAGATAGAGTAATAATCAGGTGTATATTGCTAGAATTAGTCATGAAGTTCCAACGTGTTATAATTTAATTTGGTCCCCTCTCTAAAAAATGGACAGTTCAAAGGGGATGAACAAATTAACTTTGATCATCAAACTAAAGAGCATGGCTCCTCTTTGTCTGACTCCTAAGCTGGTTTACTAAAGGGCTAATCTGCTAGTTTTTTGTTAGATATCCATTTAAACTTTGTTCCTGTGTAAAATCCATAAAGGAATTTCTTATGTATACATTTGTAATCCTCATAGTGACTTGACTCAGGGTATAGATGCATTTCAACAACTAAAATAGCTGACTGCAAACTTTGAGGCAGGAAAGCAAAACCTACTACTCAGCTTTCAGTTTGTAAAATTGAATTTTCCAGAGAAAGAAAATAAGGATCTGATGATAATGGAATTTGAATTTGCACATAGGAAATTATATACAGAAGAAAATTAAGTAGCTGCCTAGTAGCTACTTTTGTAAAACACAGGCAGTCATCAAACAATCAATGGTTTTGAGTCAAGAAATAGGATGTTAGAATAACAGGTCAATTATTCTAACACTTAATGGTGTTAGCCTTCTAATAGAGAATGAATGAATTTACATTCAGTAGGTATTGATATGGAGTGTGATCTTCAAAATAAGTTTCTGTATACTTCTTACTCTCAGAGAGGCTGTAACAGCTTAGTCTGTTTATTTGCAGACAAAATTGTTAGTTAGGATAAAGCACATCTCTTCAGGCAATTTTGTCCACTTAGTTATCTGTGTAGTGATCACACACACATGCACACACCTACATTCTGTACAGAAGCAAAATAACTGTTTGTAAGCAGTTTCCTGTCTGTTGCATTCTGTGACTTCCCCCCCCATTTATTTCCACACTGATATCTTTGAACATAGTGAACACTCTGAACACATTTCTTGGAGAGTATGTGAGAACTGTCATTCTGTTCTGATGGACTGTATTGATTTGCCAGGTTCTCCTCAGAGAGTCAACGGGAAGGTCAAAGGAAGAATCTTTGTAGGAAATAACCCTGTTCCAGTTTCATTTGAGAACACTGATCTCCACTCCTATGTTGTGATGAACCAAGGGCGTGCCTACACTGCTATCAGTACCATCCCAGAGACGTTGGGGTATTCTTTACTGCCTCTTGCTTCTATTGGAGGCATCATAGGATGGATGTTTGCTGTGGAACAACAAGGATATAAAAATGGATTCAGCATTACTGGTAACTTCTAAATTAAAGTAACATTCAAGATCTCTGCTATGCTTTCCTCTGTCTTGAGAGAAATGTGTATTTAGTAGCAATATAGAATGAAAACCTGTTTATTCAGAGATGTAAAGGGATTGTTCTGTGATCAAACTTCTCACCATTTTTCTTGTTTACAATGTATAGATATTGGGCTTTTTAATTTACCATTGGTGCACAAGTATGTAAGCCTGTTAGAAAGAAGAATGACATGGTGAGTTCATGGACAAGGAAGAGATTATTAAAAAGGATCTGGTTTTTGGTACTAGAGTGTACAGAGCTACTGAAAAAAGCTCCTTCTACGTCTACAAGAGGTCTAACATGTTAATTGCCTGATTGTACCAGCAGAGCAGAAGAGGAATGAAAATCTGACCTCATGAAGGTCTGAAACTCTTGACAGAAACAATTTCTGCATGAGATGCAAATGATTCTGTTAACTGATTTGAGGGAAAACCCAGTTCACATTTACAGCTTTCCATGAGTATTGGATGCCAAATCTGGGTTGTTTTTGCACATGAATTCAAGCCGTAGATCCAATCTGGTCTAGGAGACCATGTGTTTCTTTTTAAAATGTTATCCTTTACAGCCCTGTACTATGAATTTAGTTGAACATAACTTTCTGTTTTGGGGTTTTCTTGGATTTGGTGTGTTTGAAGTTTGCTCTGGAATTTACAACATACATTTCACTTCATTTTGATTTGGAAACAGATGTACTGGGTTTTTTGTTTGTTTGTTTTTTAACTCATTGTGTTCCTAATGGAGGTTTTCTCTGAAGTGTATAAATCCTTTGCCATTTTAACTGGTAGGATAAGACCTACTATTATTAGATTTGTTGGAACTCTTTTTAAACTAATTAAAAAAAAAACAATCCAAATGACCGAAAACTTACTACTTAGGGCATACTTGCAATTTAGCATGTTCAGTGCTGAAGTAAAAGATACTTTCCTTGCATTATCCAAGGATATTATCATTTATACCTCTGAAAGTTATTTTTGTAGAAACCCAAAACATTAGCAATATGCTGCATCAAAGCTTACAGAAAACAGTATTTTTTTTTTAATTTTATTTTATCTACTAGAAGCAATACTTTGAGTAGAAGGATTCAAAAACTGCTATTAAGTGGTTTAACTAATGCTGTTTCTTTAGGTGGCGAGTTTACACGGCAAACTGAAGTAACTTTTCTTGGCAACAATGAGAAGCTGGTTATAAAGCAGAAATTCAGTGGAATTGATGAGCATGGTCACCTTACCATCAGCACAGAAATGGAGGGAAGAATACCTGAGATTCCAACTGGCTCATCAGTCCAAATAGAACCATACACTGAACTCTATCACACTTCCAGTTCTGGTAAGGTTCCCTAAGAATGAAATAATGGGAGTGTCTCACTGTCTACCCTGAGAAATGTGCAATCTGGAAAACATTATTTTATTCCCTCAGTGAGTGTGCTTAGGATCCTTCGATTTCTAGGAAGTTGGGTTTTGCTTCTTAAGAACAAGTCGCAGAAGAAGACAGTGCAATTATTTCTAAACTTTTAATGAAAAAACTGGTAACTTTCTCTGAACTGATGTTTGCAAAAGACTCTTGATTTCCCTTTTCATTTGCCTTATTTTTACACTGCTGATGGCAGTGATACAAGTTGCAAAGCTTTTTGTAGGTTCTACAGCTCTTCAGTTGGAGCTGTACTGGTGTATACCTTTTTGTGGTAATATCATCAAGTGGGCTTTGGTCTTGTCCAATGAGACCAAACTGTGCAAACCAGTTATTTACCAGTATGTGTCATGTAAACAGCAATGCAGTGATTGTGGATATTATTTGAGCTGAATTTGAACAACTGACCAGAAAATTAGGAGCCTCTTAATTCCCTTACCAGTTTTCTCCATTGTCTCCTCAGTACTTCTCTCTCTCTCTCTCTTCCTTATCTTGGGCTCTGAGATTTGGTAAGAGTGTCATTGTTCATTTCACTATTTACAGGGCAATCTTCCTTCTTTTGCTTTCCTCTTTCTGAATGAAATTATGTGTGTTTCAACACAACAAAATCAAAGTGAGATTGGAGTCTTGCTGCTGTCCAGCCAGCCCATCTGCCAAGGAGCAGTAGAGGAAGCTACTGTGGTGCACCCAGGTGCACATGAATACTGGAGAGAGTACACTGTGATTCAAGAGTGCACTTTGATTGCTAGAGACAGATGAAAATCATGTAGTTGCATCATCACTGCCTTATATCCAGTAATGCCTGGATTTGGTAGCCAGTGATGAACCCCTCCTTCTGCTTTACCTGTCATTATGGACTGTGAGGAGGAGGAGGAGCTAGAGGCAGCAGGAAGCTTCCGCTTTTTGCTGAAAAACTTCAGAGCTCTGGAGGAGTTGTTCGTGTAGCTGTGCTTTGTATAGCACCTGCCTTCTTGGCAGAAATGCTGTCCCCATAGAGGAAATGTCAGTTGGTGGAAGGAGGCATCCTTCAAGCTGGATTTGATTTACCTGTGCTCAAATAGTTATTCTGCTGTTCTGTGGCCTGTCTGATAGACTAGAAATGCAGTTTTTGCCAGCTATTGCAAGTGGATTGATAGAGGTGTGTTCTGGTGTCCAAATGAACAATAGTGGAGTTCTGAGGAGCTTTCTGTTGGTGGGAAGATCCATAAGCCCAGATCTGCTTTGAAGAGTTTTTTGATCACAATTTTTCACATTCTAGAAAACTGTTGTGAAGCATAAGAGAGTTCTCAGACGTGTCTTCTTCAGGACTCTGTCAAAATCTAAGACCAACAGATGACAATGAACTAAAAGTGGGTGTAATTTTGTGCTGGTGAGGTGGTTCTTGTCCTTCATAGCTTTTATTTCCATTATATACATTAATCTAAATAAACCTCTGAGTTTGCTCAAGTTGAATTTTCTTTTCTTTACCTGGTAACCCACAAAGTAAAGTTACAATTTTAAAATCTGCCAAGATAAATTATATGACTTGTTGATCAGAACTGTGATATGTGGGAACAGAGGACGCCTAGTGAAGCGCCTATGCCTCTGCATGGAAATACATCCATTTTCCTGTCTTCTTACCTTTGAAATTTCTATTTACACTACTTAGCCTGTATTTGAAGTCTACAAATGGTTCTCTGTCCTAATCAGCGTGTTTTTTCCCGTGTTGCAGTGATCACTTCATCGTCCACCAGAGAGTACACAGTGACAGAGCCAGAAAGGGACGGGGTTGCTTCCACGTACACGGGTGCCTATCAGTGGCGACAGACCATCTCGTTTGATGAATGCATTCATGATGACTCTCACCATGCTGCTTCTGCTACTCAGCAGCTCTCAGTGGACAGTGTGTTTGTCCTCTATAACCGAGACGAGCAGATTTTGCGATATGCTATGAGTAATTCCATTGGCCCAATCAGTGGTATGTATGAATTGGAAATCTTTTTCTCTTTTGTGAGGAATCAAGAGCAAGCCTGTATATTTGTATTTTTAGCCTGCCTTAGGTGGGTTAAATGAATGAGTTATGTTAATTCGTTGCATTAGTCGGTAGAAGTCTGGGTCCGTCAATTAAGAAGAGGAATGGGACAGTTGAAAGTTTGTATTTTTACTTGGGGAAGAGTATTTAAGTCATTATCTCCTCTTGAAATTCCGTGGAGTTTGCGTCTAATTCCTTGAAATATTCTCAGCATATCACCTTGAACCTATTGCAAAATATTAAAGATGATTAAGGGAGAGGAACATCTCTCTTCTGATGAAAGGCTGAGGGAGCTGGGTCTCTTTAACTTGGAGAAGAGGAAACTGAGGGGGTGACCTCATTCATGTGTATAAATAAATAAAGGGTGAGTGTCAGGAGGATGGAGCCAGGCTCTTCTCTGTTATGTCCAATGATAGGATAAGGGGCAATGGGTGTAAGCTGGAGCCTAAGAGGTTCCACAGAAACATAAGGAAAAACTTTTTCACTGTGAGGATGACAGAGCTCTGGAACAGGCTGCCCAGAGGGGTTGTGGAGTCTCCTTCCCTGGAGACATTTAAAACCCACCTGGGCACGTTCCTGTGTGACCTGATCTAAGTGATCCTGCTCTGGCTGGGGGGTTGGACTAGATGATCTTTCGAGGTCCCTTCCAACCCTGAACATTCTGTGATTCTTTGATTCTGTGATACATGGAGTACATTGTTTATCTTCACCTAATTTATAGTTCCTCTATTAATGATTTTTTTTTGTATGTGTGTATTGTCAGAGCAAAGGGCAAAAGAGGGGAATAAGATTTGCTTTTGAAACAGCTGGTTTCTATATTTTATCTTGAAACATGGCGTTTTATCTTTGGAAGATAGACAGCCTATGAAATATATTTTTTTGGATGAGCTGTTCAAGTTTGTTCGTTAGCACTAAAGTCAGAAAAAACCCAAAACGACAAAGAAGCAATTTGAAAATGTGCACCAGATGTATACAAGAAAAGACTGTACTCACTTCTGTTTCTTATAAAGATCAAGCTAAGAACTGCATTATGGGTCTGCTGTCAGTGGCTAGTATACGTATTATCTCTGTCAGTCATGCTCTTCAGAGGGGTTTTTGTGGCTTCTCTATTTTTGAACTTGGCAGTCCTTTGCACAAGTAACAAGGAATACAGGTGCTATTGCTGTGTCTGCTGAGATTCCTATTCCTGTATATCACCTGCAAGTCCACTTCTTCCTGGTGCAAAAATTATTCACTTTCCTTGTTTCACGTGCGCTGTAAGCAATCTCCTTCTGGGCCTTAGCTGAGTGCTGTTACTTGGATAGAGTCATCGTGGCTAAGTATGATCTCTCTTGTCAGATGGTTCTGCTGATATTAACCGGAATCCTTGCTACACTGGCACCCATAACTGTGACACCAATGCGATATGTCGGCCAGGAACTGGAAATCGTTTCTTTTGCGAATGTTCAATCGGCTTTCGTGGAGATGGAACCGTTTGTTACGGTATCAAAAAACTTTCATTACAAAATGACAGCTAACACAGAATTTGTTGTGCTTGGAATGTATTGACCCTCAGCACGAGCCATTCCAGAAAAATGAACTGTCCTGAGAGGCTGGTTTTGGGAATGAAAGGTTAGAGGGATGGGGGGGTAGCTGACATATCTCAGTGATCAAAGTAAGCAAGTTTGACTGTCTTGGAGGGTCACACTTGGGTGTTTTGCTAGCTTGCAAAGCTAGTTTTTCTACCCAGTTTGTCTTCTCATAAAACCTGTGGGAATTTAGCTGTGAGAAATTTGCTGTAATGCAAATTCTGTTTAAAATGAGCCAATTAGGTCAAAGGTTCTTGAGGGAGGTGAGGAATGGCACATGCATACAGAGCCACAGATATGTGGAACCCATCAAAATAATATTTTTCAGTATCTGCTTTGAAAAGAGACTTTTATTTCCTATCTCTGTCCAGTTCTGTACTTGTAATGTATTTGGGTTGCTTTATAATCAAATCACAGAAGAAATACTTGGTTTTAAGAGGTGAAAGTGTGTATTAATGAAATATGCATCATCACTATTAGTTAACTGAGTTGGTTTGTTTTTTGTTGCTTTATTTATTAAAACAAAACAAACAAACAAACCAAGAAAAAAACACAGCAAAACACAATCTCCCCTCTAACTCCAGCCCTTAAATTAACTTGCAAATGAAAGCAACAGCATCACACTGTCCCTCTCAGTCCTCTGGTGCTGTGACTTGAGCAGCAGTGGATTAGAGATGTATATGGATGATGAAAGGGGAAGTCTTTCCTCAAGTTCATGCTCCCTCAGTAGTCATCACTCCTGATGTCCTTGTAGGCTGCATTTCCTTTTGCAGTGGTTGTTCTTTCCTCTCTGATTTTCTGTCATTCCCCTTATTACTCCATTGTAGAACCTCTTCTGTGTTTGTGTTGTTTGTTTGGGTTTTTTTGTTTGGTGCAGATTAGCTGAGTACACAGTTACCTGAAAACTTATTTTCATGTTACTAACATCTTTTGAGATGTATGGTCTATCCTGTACATGGTTTACAAAGCAAGCCTGCTATTATTCAGCAGTTGCATAATTTGTTTTTCTGGGTTCAGTATTATATACATCTTGGTAGTAACTCAAATCCTTATCACATTCTAGATGTTGATGAATGTTCAGAGCAACCAGCTCTGTGTGGCAGCAATGCAGTCTGCAACAACCAGCCAGGAACCTACCACTGTGAGTGTGTTGAAGGATACCAGTTTGCAGCAGATGGACAAACTTGTGTTGGTGAGTTTCACATTTCTTAAAAACTCTGTCCGCTGGCTTTCGGGCTGCGATTGATCTCAGAGACAGAAAACAGAGCTTTAAGAATCTGCACTAACTTCTAAAATGAGTTAAATTTAGGAGTTCATGTTGCAGTTAGTGATTATAATCCATTAGGTAACCAAAGAATGTGTCTAAAGTACTGTGGTTTTCATCTCATAAAAATTCCTAATTCAGAATGTTTCCAAATAAAAAATGGAAATGGTTATTGAATGCTTCTGTCCTTTCTGTGCCATTAATTAGCTGTAGATTTCACACAGAAGTAAAATTCAGTTTTGTAAAACAAGAAAAATTCAAGTGAGCAGTTATTAATATGTTGGTAATTCACAGCATCCCACTTTTGAGATGAGGTGGTGCTTTTTCGGCATTTTTGGAGTGCTGTGCTTCTGCTTTTTGGAGTTTGGGTTTTGTTTCTTTCTTAAAATTAATTCTGGATTAGATATAACAGATTAGATTTTAGTTACACATTCATCCCTTAGACATGGAGCTATTCACTAGCACCCCCTGGGTGCAGTCAGTTCTCCACCCAGCAGACAGACAGCTTGTCTAGACTGTAACATCAGTTTCTCTAGGAGGAGGCTGTGGGGAACTGTATTGAAAGCCCTGGAGAAATCCAGGCAGACAATGACCTCCACTCACCCCACATCAGCCAAGCAGGTTACTTTGTCATAAAAGTGATTAGGTTTGTCAAGCATGATTTGCTGAGACTGTTCTTCAGCTAAGACTGAGGAGCCTTCACCTTACAGCAAAAAATTATATTAGTTCCCTTAAGTGTGTGACTTGGCATGCTGTGTATTATGTTCCATCATGAGCCTCATTTCTCTGCTCCAGTGAGAATTACCATTCATGTCGGCTCACGGTGCACCCTTAGTCTCCCCTTTGTTGCAGAACAACTGGAAAAAGCAGTTTCTTCTACCAGGACACTGAAAGGGATAGAGTGAGAGCAGCTCTATGTTCTTTCCATCATGTCCACCACTGCCCTTTTGTCACTTGGACATGAAAGGGAACATTCTTCCCTCCAGCCATGACCTCACTGACTTCACTCTACCACTTTGCCATGAAGTTGATGTGTCACACTTCTAACAAGTGCTAAGTAATTCCTTGCCCAACTTGAAGGATTTCAGTTTGATCCCTTCCTTCAATCAAAAATGAACTTTGTTTGCATCTGTAAGACTGAAGAGAGGGAAGATGAACTCCAGTTTCCCAACATACTGAAAATAAATGCTATGGTAATATTGTTCCCCTTTCCACCGGGGAGAGTTTTATAACTCACAGACAACTTGAACCCCAGACAGGGCAAGAGACAGGCCCTCTTTGTGCTTTTGCAGCTTGCTCTAGAATACCAGCTCTGATTCAGCTTTTTTTGCAACTGCAGCTTTTTCACACCAGCCATATGACTTACTGCATAGCTTTAGAAGAGAATTGTAAATAAATTGTTCTCCTATTTGTAGACTGAGAAATAGGAGGACATGGGGACTTCCTTTGATCTCCAGCGTCAAATCCTATGCATTTATAATGCAGTTCTGAATAGATTATTTTGTAATCTAAAGCTTACTTCTGCAAACAGAACAGATATAAATGATTCTAACAATGATGTCATCTTCTCTAGAGAAAGGGAAAAAAATGTCTGTTTTCAGATCTGGCTCTGGTTGCAGATTTTTGTTATTTCCCTGCTGATACCGTGGTAGTTTTCATCTGTATATTGTTATTAAAGGAGCTTTGTAGAATCTGTCTTGGTCCCCTGTTAACTCCTCTATATAAGAACTATGTAAAGAAAATCCCAGTGGATGCTCTGCTACAGCATCTAGAGTTTGGTTCCTAGATGTATACACTTCAAACTTGCGTATTTCTGGGCCCCAAATTTTTGTAGTATTTTTCCTCTTCCTATTTTAAATTCCATGGTTTCCTTTCCTCTTCTCTGACATAACAGGTAAGCATAGGCAGGGCTCCAGTAACTACCTGAAATAACTAGTGTGTAAAGCAGTGCAGTGCTTTCAGAGTCACTCTGCACAGCGATGAGAAAGTTATGAAAAGATGCAGGACTCATCCCAGCTTCTACAGTTGGTCAAAAATCACTCCAATAGTTGACAAATATGTTTATCTCCTATCAAGTGAGTCACGGCTCCTATCTGTTGCCAAGTGATGACAGCCCTGGGTCAGTGCTGGGTTTGTTGTAGCAGGATAGCTAATAATTCCCAGTGCAGTGAATTGGCCACTTGGCTAACATGTGAAGTACCTCTGTGAGATGCCTGACGTTTCTTCATCCATGACTCCTTTTTATAAACAAAACTACCATGGATATTAGGATCTGTCACTGTGGTAGCCTTTTTATAAAGAAACATTTATGAGGTGTCGAGGACAATCAATTCCTTGTGAAACATTAAGATTTAACACCAGTCAAAGGAGAGATGTTGGTAAAAAAAAAAAATCCCAACCCCCAAACCAAAAAACTGTTTCCTTGTTTCCTTTCTCTTCTGTATGCTTTCACAGCTGTCCTTCTCTCCTTATAAACGTATGATGGGCTTCAGACTTTGCAAAGAAAAACTCAAACTTTCGTCTCCTGTTTTGTATGTCTAACCTGCAGCTGTTGAGTATGTCGTAAACCATTGCCAGACAGGCACACACAATTGTGACATTCCTCAGCGTGCTCAGTGTGTGTACACCGGTGGGTCTGCCTACATCTGCTCATGCCTTCCTGGCTTCTCCGGAGACGGGCGTGCCTGTGAGGGTGGGTAGCACCATGTGTTGTGGGGGGGGTTTATACTCCTTTATTACATAATTTGGCTGGTGATTGCAATGTCCTATAGCTACTTGTGATTTAAAAGAGGAAATTTTATAGTTTAAGTCCCTCGGATAAATATTGCATTAAGCTTTTGTCCTTTCCTCTCCTCAATTTTGAATTTGTTCTTCAATATTTGAGCTACAGAAGGTCCAAGATGAGGTAAATGCAAACATTGCAGTAGCCACACTTAGCAGACCAGATTTTCACCTGCGGGAACTCTTTGCACTGTATTGGTTTATGTTACTAAGGTGGTGACACATGATGCTCAGACTATGTAAAAAAAGTTATGTTCTGTCTCGTGTCAACTGGCCTGCAGTGTGGGAGCAGCTTTACCTAACTTCATGTTGGAAAAATTGCTGGCCAAATCCTACTTCTCTTGTGTGTTAAGTCTTTTCCTCAAGAAACATGGGCATATATTTCTAAACTACTGTGTGAATTAATAATACTAGTTACCCATCAGAACAACAGGGTGCTGGGATTTGCTGAGAGCCAGAACCTAAAATACAGGCTTGTTTTTGGTTTTCTTTTCTTCTTCTTTTTTTTTAAATTTTTTTTTTTTTGTCTTTTGCATTTCTGTATAGATGTTCTTCCAAAGGTCTATGATTCTAGTAAAATATTCTAAAATAGAAGCCTGAAATATGGCAGATTCGCACTTTAATTAATTGCTCTGATTTGTCAACCAGGGGAAACTGTTATCTGAGACTGGTCTTTTCTTTTACAGATGTAGATGAATGTCAACAGGGCCCCTGTCATCCAGATGCTGTCTGCTACAACACTCCAGGGTCCTTCAGCTGCCAGTGTAAGGCAGGTTATCGTGGGGATGGTTTCCGGTGTGTGTTAGGAGGTAAAATTTTATAGTTCTTGAAAGAATTGGAGGTTGTATGTTAATTCTGTTCCTCTCTGGAACAGATAGTGTATTGTCTTATTGGGATCTCTATTCTTTCTCAAGTCTTTCAAGTTTTGAACTTCACCAAGCTTGTGTATCTGTATCTTGAGTACTGTCACTTTTCCCCATCCTGTTCAACGTCCAGTTTTCTTTCATTTGTTCTGTCCTCAGCAGTTCTCAGCCCCAAGCTGATACTATCTTTTGAAATTGCCTTATGTAAAGGTTTGAGCACAAATTCATTTGCTTTGCATACACAGTAGTCACTTACAAAACATCTGGAACTGCTGGCGATGTGAATGAAATGTAACAATTACAGGAGAAAAGTGAAGGATGAGACCAAAGTACCTGCACTGTTGTCTGCAGTGGGATCTAGATGGCTACATGCCATATATAGCCAGCAAAGGTCCCGTAAGTAACTTCATTTTCTAACTAGGACTAAATGGTTTCTGTGCTTTCCCAAATTGTTTTCTATTTAGCAGAAAGTTCTTTTCCTTCCCACACTTCTGTTTGTGCAGGCCTTGAAGTATAAAATTCCTGATCTTGAAAGAAAAAGAAAGCAAGGAACATTGAAGCACAAAATAGCATTGTTATGGTTACTTTAATTCAAAAACATGGTAAACCTATGGGACAGCGCTCAGGTTTTGCAGAATGGTGAATGCTTTCATCAAGGAAGTAAAGCCTACCTTCTGAGCCTATTCAAACCCAATTCTCCTGCTTCCAAGATTCTTGCTGTTGAGGAAGAAAACCTAAACCTCTCAACAGACTGAAGCTCAAAGCCAAGAGTAAAAAAGGCATAGGGCCAAAGAGAAAGAAAGCAAGAAGCAGTATGACTGAGGAGGAAGGCTCTCTTTGTAATTCAGCTTCTGAACTGTGGTCTTAATGATGTCCAAATTATTTGGCAATTCAAACTTCAGTGTTTTCATTTAATAGTGGATGTGCTGACTTAGAAGTGATTGTCTGCTATCTGATGTGTTGCTGAAACTTAATATTTTTCTTTTTCCACTACATTCCCTAATTCTGAATGTCTGACTTATATTGCACAATTGGATACTCATATCTTAAAAAAAAAAAAAAGAAAGGCAAATGATCGTTTATAGGAAAGGCATAAAAAAATAGCAAGGTTGCTTCTGGTTTTAAGTCATATTTACATGACCTTACCATGTGCTCAACAGCATGTGTTATGTCAAATCACGCAGTGGTGGTAGACTTTTCTATCATATGTAAATTGTAGGAGGCTTTGCAGTGCCTAATACTGAAGCTCTAGCTTTTGCCACTTTTTCAGTCTTTTAATATTATTTTTAACTAACTTTTTGTGCATGACTGCCCATGTGTATTTTCATTTTGATGCCAGGTGAATGAAGAACTACCTAGTGTTTCTGACCTGCGTCAAAATATTTAGCTAACCAACCAGCTGATAAAAAGATTATTCCTTCTAGAGAAAGTTGATGTGAATAACTTGAAGCAAAATTGAACCAAAAGCTCGCAGATTTTCAGACAGAATTGTAGAGGCAGAAACATTGCTTTCACGTCTGGCACATTCCTTCTGTAGCTGAAACAGGTGACTTGATAGACTGATACTTCAATTCAGCCAATTCACTTTATTACCAGGACACAATTAATTTCTTCTGAGTATGTGATAGCATACTTAAGTTTTGGGTTTTTTCTCTTAAGCACAACACCTTTTTCACATGCAGTGGTCAGTGAGTCTACTAAACTAAGCATAGTGTACTATTTTGTAGCTGTTTTATGTTATTTTTTGCTGCTTGTCCTGTACACTTCTCGACTTTCTATACTCAACACCATTGTATCTTGAATGGGGATCTTCCCATGTCACAGTTTTCATGGTAGTAACAAAATATTTTAGAGTGTTTCATTGTATCAACTATTTTAGTGTGTGGGGATCTGCCAGATTTTGTTAGTTTTCATCTATCCTCTGATTATTTATTCATTTGTACTACTAGTAGAAGACATGCTTTAGAAACACATCAATTGGCTTTGCGCATGAAATTATCTGAGCAGAAAAAAAATTTGTGTGGATAAGAAGTCTTTTGCTGAAGTACTTTTACTCAAGTACAGAGTATCTGCATTACTCTGTCAGCAGCTGCAGCAATGGCAGTGTTTACAACGGAATTCTCCTCCCTTCTTAAAGAGTTAATAGAACAATAGATGTCCTTGGGACGCTATCTGTTGCTAAAGCTTTAGTACTTTTAAGACGGATATCACCAGCAGTTAAGCCATTGCCAGAAGATGCAATCAAAATACACTTTCTGAAGCCTAGAAAAAACCAGCTTAGTTTACTTTAGCACCCAATTTGTAAAGTAAGTTGCCTCAGAATGGTAATTCCGGATGAGGCTGTATTGTATTCAGCTGTAATTAGAGACCCTTTCTTCCCCTTTTACCCACTAAGATTTTGATTTAATTAGCCTCAGTCAAGTCAATGAAGTCTTTCCTGGCTGTTAATAGCACGAAAAGTTTCATTCATCTGTGTTTTCAGCTGTACCCTTTTCTGATCCATATGTGCAATTGTTTGCGTGTTTGGTGACTTTATTATTACACGAAACCTACTGTTGAATTTTACGACTGCTGAACGGTAACTCTTGAAACAAGACGACTAACAAGCAAAATGGATTTGAGTCACACACAGGAGAATGTCCGTAGGAGTGAACATCATGTTAATGAAAGAGTTAATGATGCTGGAATGTCCCACTGCTCACAGCTATTAAGAAAGTCTGTACTTCATTATTTCCTCACGCTTCATTTTTCCATTTCAAAAAAACAGATGTCTGAGCGTTTCTACCCCTGCAGACCCCAGACACTGTTTACTAAACAGAAACAAATCTAGATGCTTGGAACTAGGGGTCTGACTGTTAAGAGCCATTTGCTGGTCATCTGTATACAATCCGTTACACATGAGAAATGAAATACATTTACCAGGGCAACACTGCAAGTGAAAGATTACAAAGGAAAATGAATGACAAAGGATTTTTTTCCTTTTCCTTTTTTTTGGCAACATCTGAGAACAACAATTAAAAATGTCAGTATGACTCCTTGTGAGATTTGGGGAATTAAGTGATCCACATAGAAAATTAAAGTACTCTTGTACTACATACTTGTTCTGGATACAGTTTTAAATCACTTCTGTCTTTAGCTTGCAAATGAAAACCTGTTTGAGTAGTTTTATCAGATCTTCAAAAATTTTTGAGTGCTGTCACAGAATTAATTGGATTTGGTTTAGTGTATCTGACTGTAATTTTTCCTGCAAGATGGAAGGGAAAAAGTCCTATACATCTCTTTCTCATCCTATTTCCTCATCCTCCATCCTTTTTGGGAAAAGTCCGTAAATCATTTTATGCAGCATTGCTGCAATAGTTTCATTTATGACCAAAACCCACTTTGAATATTTGTATATGGCTTTAGGGTTTTTTTCCCCTGCCCCGTTTCTGTTTCTTTCTTTGTTTATGTGAGAAATGTGTGCATATATGGTTTTTATCTTTCCATATCCATTTTATTTCCATTTCATTTTTTTCAAGTTCCATGATATATTTCACTGACTTATAAATTCCAGATTGCCACTGGTAGTTTATGACACAACTGAAAAAAATATGTTTAAAACATTAAATACAAACCTGTTTTTCTGAGGAAAGGTATAAATTTAGTTTGAGTTCAGGATGCACTGTTCTATGTATCTAGTCTGACTTGTGTGTTCTGTGATCCATGGAACATAAAGTCTTTATCAGACTTTTGATCTCTGTTCTGCACTACAGCTTCTCTCTTAGAAGCTTTTTTATTTTTTTTGCACACTCGTTCAATTTTTCACTGTCCTTTTGAGCTGTGGCTACTAGAGCTGGACCCAGTATTCCTTGAATCACCTCCCCAGTCCCACATTGCTTCTTTATACCTGTGCAATGTTCCCTGTGTATTTGCTGAATTCTTACTTATAGCCCCTCACTAGTCCCTACAGCACTCAGCTGGGTGTTGCTAGCTCTGATCTGCTGATAGCTGTGATCTCCTGACAGCTTTTTTGGTTGTGGTTTCCAATATGAATCTGTCTTCAGACACTGGTTTATACAGTGTATTCCAAGAAGCGTAGCTTTCCATTTGACTATGTGAATCTATTTGTTGATTTTAATCAGCTCAGTTTACCTAGTGATGAGGTTCTGTCCTCCTTATGTTTAGTGGCTGTTTCTCTTCCACAAATGATTCAACCTATCATTGTATATTTTCCTTTGGAAGTCTAATGAAGGAATTAAATTTCTTAATGATGAAATATAAACCCAGGGCTTACAGGAACTTACTAGAAATACCACTACTTTTTGACATTTGTTCACTGACTCAGGTGAATTTTTTTCAATTTTTAATCATTTATCATATTAAGATAGCCCACAGTATGGTGCTTTGTTTCAAAAATGATACTGTCCTGTGGGTATAAGTAGAGTGCCATAGGGAAACAAAGCTATTAGGTCAGTGCGTTGCCTTCATCACCCAAGCATTAACTGCATCAAAAAGGAGTGAGAACAGATTTTTACTCGGTTGTTTATAACAAACACTAATCAGTAATGTTTAAACACAGATACTGAAAAATAATGAAACTTGATCCTGTTGTTAATAAAAGGCTGTTGCCACCCCCACTTCCCCGCATCACTGAAAATTACCCCTAGGTCTTGCTCTTACTGTTGGTTTCATCTCTGGCAGTATGAGCTAACCCTAGTGTATACCATTTTTCTCATCATTGACATGATTGTTTGTCTTGGCTTTCAAGCGTGGGTTTCAAGAATGGCAAGAACCTCTGAAAATTGGGGCTCATAACCTCTGGGTATGGAGCCTTGAAATAGACATAACTTGTTTTCTGTTTGCTACAACCATATTATAGTAGTAGATGAAACAGCACTGTTACACCAGGTGGGTGCTACTTGCTTGTAGCTCTACCTGTTGTAGTTAATCAGAGTTTTCTTTGTGCCAGGCTTGGTCAGAGAACTCTTCTAATGTTAATTGCTCTGTATCTTTGAAGAGTTTTGACTGTGTGAAATATTACTGTATTTCTATTAAAGGAAGAGAAATCTCTCTTAGGCTGATGTACTGAAGGAAGGGAAAGTTACTAGCCATAAGGTTTGCACCTGGAAGCTGGCTTACAAAGTAGCCTTTGTAATACCTAAATATGTGCCAATTCTTGTTGTATGTTTTGTCTGACATGTGCTGTTGGCTCATGAAGGCAGGCAATGTGCTTTATTTATTGTGTCAGTCTCATCTTTCAAACTATGTCATACTTAGCCTCATTTCAGACAATTAATGCAGTTTAAAACTTGCAAAATCAGAGCATCTTCTCTGAAGCACGAATAGTAAAATGTATGACTGTATAAGCATATTATTTATCCCAGCCAGCTGTCATCTGTATCTAAGATTACTGTGCCTTCGTTGCTGTGTAGGCTGTAACACTGGACTGTGATTCAGCTCACTCTTCTTTAGGTGCCTCTAAACTGTAAACTCTAAGCATAATAATCCTGCTCATGGTTCGGAGATAGGGAAAAGAAGATAGACAGTATGGATTCCAAGTGTCTGGTTTCGACTACTATAACTAGTTTAGGGACTTGGTTTTGGTTTATGAATTTTAATATTGGCTAAATTCATGTCAGTGTGTTGAAATGAGTTTAATGTTGAGAGATGGATTAAAATTATGAAGTCAGCACAGATAAACATGGTAACACTGGTTTTGATTCTTTTCAGAATGTTTCTTTAACATAGATTACTCACCGCACTTGATACTGTTGAAAACATTATCACAAATATAAGAGACTTGCAGGAGCACAAAAATAGTAAAATACATAGTTATTCCTAAAAGTGAATGGCAATAGGCTAGTTGATGTATTTTATACAATAATCAGTGCTGATGGGATTTTTTTTAGAAAGAACAAGTCATTCTCTGTGTTCTAGAAATTGAGTACTAATTTTGAAAATTAGTTCCTTGTCTTAGTGGGCCTGATTGCATAAGCAGTTTTTTTGTTAGATTGATCCTGACCATTGCAATAGAAATACTCTTTAAAAATTCCATCAGTATTCCTGTATAAAATCTGCAGATATAAATATGAACATTGTCTCAAAATTAGAACAGACATTGGTATTTCAAGTTACCAATAATACTAATATATTATACATATAACAGCTGTGTCCTATATAGGAGTGGATACACACTCCTTTGTATAATTCATATTTACTGATTCATTTCAATAAAGTTGATTGAGTCTATTGATTTAGAAGTTGTAAGCTGTTGGATATTCTTTAATTCTGTGAGTTTCAGATGGGAAGGAAAAATTACCAGCTTCTACATTTTTGTTTTTTATATCCCACTGAGGAGGAGTTAGTGTCTCTCCAAGATGACACGAATGCAACGAAGATTTTATTCTACAATAAACAAAAGCAGGGTGGGTCAATTTACCAATACTCTGTATTCCCCCTGCTTTCTCTCATTTGCCACAAATTGTGGCTAAACTATCCAGTGTCTGGAATCAACATTTCTTTTACCTACATACTGCGTAGAGCACTGAATACATGCAAACTAAATTTGAGATAGATAATGGAGGCTTCCCCTCAGGATCTGGTTTTGTAGGTTGATTCAAGGCTCTTCACCACCCACATTAAAGCTGCTGCCAAATATTTCAGTTGTTCAGAGTGAGCTGTTCTCCAGACATTTCTATTTCTTTAATTGCATCCAGGTGCATGAAACTTGTCCAAAGCTTTTGCTTGCATAACTGGTTTAAATAATAACAAAAAACTACTCTTCTCTTTTGTGTTTGTGTGATTTACACCACAACAGTCTGTGGGTGCATGGGATCAGTTTTTTGCTCAGCTGGGCTGGGTCTAGTCTGTGCCACACATAGCTAAAGCTGTCCACCAGGCAATGTAAAAAAAAAAAAAAAGAAGGAATTAATGGAAGTGTAATGTTAAAACCTCTTTAGCAGGCAGTTTGTAGCTAATATTTCTAACTGTCTGTAGAAATCACTGACAGGAAAAAGATAGTTCCCCATAATTAGAGGTCTTTCTCTCCCCAGGCACAGAACCCTTCAGGGGTCTCAAAGTGTAAGATAAAACCAAGCCAGATTTTTACATCTAGAGAAGGAAAAAGTTTATTTTTATTATATTCTTTTAATTTAATTTGGCTTCTAGAAGGACTTACTGATCCAGATGACATTCCCTATCACATGGCAGGTATTACTATAAGAGGATGTATATTTTAGTCCTGACTATTTTGTAAAATTGAAACCAAAAGAACCAAATCCCCAAATCTCCTGATAATCTGCAAAGTTAGTCTTTCCTCTGTAATCTCTACAGTGATACATATGCATGTGGTATAGCCATTATGGCATCACAGAATTCTTTGCATACACAGTAGTTAGTATTTCTGTTTTATCTATAGCCTTACTTATGTGTTTTACCAGGGACTGGACAATCTGTCCCTTCAATTCCTTTCTTACATCCAAAAGTATCAATGAGTGCTCAAACTTGATAACCAAACTCTAATAACCTAATGTACATCAAAGCAATGAGCTGTTTCACTTCCTAAATTCCTATAGAGAACTTGTCATCTGCCTCATGTTGTGGTCTTCTCTTGTGTCTCTGAAGGGAAACTTGACTTTTAGCACTACAAAAAAAACCTTTATCTTCTGTGTGGCCTGGCTAATTAGTCACATTTTAAGACCTATGGATAACTGCCAAACAAGTAGACATCGGGTTCAAAAGTTGGACACAATGTTCTTGCTAATGTGCTTCAGGGAGAAAGAGAGTGTTTTCCAGCTTCTGTCTATGACCCTTCAATGTAGGAAGATGCGAGGGGGCTGTTAGGTCTGTTTTAAACTAGACAGTGAAAGATAAAATGATGTAAATTTAAGGCAAATGTGTCACGTTTACACATAGGGCAGACTGTTCCTGAAGGTGCACTGAAGGCATATTGCCTTCAAGGATGTGTAACAGTGCTGTGTTCCTCCAGCGGTAAGAATACTTGCATTATAAGTGGTCGGTATACATTGACTGCTAATGGAACATAGTTATTTGTTAAAACAGAAATATTCACTGGCCTCTTTTTTTCTTTTCTTTTTTTTTTTTTTTCCCCACAGAGTTGGAAAAGACCAAATGCCAACGTGAACGAGAAGTAGCACTTGGAAGTGGAGGCACTTTCTTCCCGAGGGAGATAAGAGGTGGCCACTTCATTCCTCAGTGTGATGAGCATGGAAATTACCTACCCACTCAGTGCCATTCTGTCAATGGATATTGTTGGTGTGTGGATAGGGATGGAAATGAGATTGATGGCACCAGAAGTGGCCCAGGAGTTCGACCACCATGTAAGTCGCTGAAGCACTTGTTTCTTGTGGGTATCTCTCCACTCAAGTGCAGAGTCTCCCAAATGTGGGGCTTAGTCATACCCCTGAGATACAGCACTGACTAGGAACAGTGCAGACCTTTGCTGTCTGGGTGATGATATGCCTCATGCTGTAGCCCTTTGGTAACTCTAGCAAACAGTTTTCCTTCAGCCAGGGCATCTGGACTACTGTGGTGAGCCTCTGAATAAGGAGATAGTTTTCTAGCTTCTTCCCTGTCTTGAAACTGTGAGGGGCCCCTATACCTTCCACTCTCTGGGAGCTGTGGCAAATTGTGTGCTGTGAGTTGCCTCAGGAAATGAAGGATGTTCCTTCCTACGTCTTCCTCGTCTCAGACGCAAAATAAGATAGGATTCTCTAAACACTTGAAGAGAAAAGCAATTACAGAGCTGAACATGAAAAGACCTATTATGTCCATTGCTCCTTCTCTGTCAGTCAAGGGGAAAAATTCAGAAGCCTTCTGCATCTGATCATAGTTATTAGTGCTTGCTTACAGGGCTGTTTCCTTCTAAGAAGTTAGACTGTAATTGTGTTTCTGCAAATAACAAAGAGCATTGTTATGCTGTACAAGCTAATTTTCCCCCATCTGTTTCCTTCTCTATTAAAAAGGTCTGAGTACAGCTGCTCCTCCTGTTGTTATTGGGCCCTCTGCTCGACCAGATACAGTGCCTCTGCCGCCAGGAACGCACTTGCTCTTTGCCCAGAGTGGTAAAATTGAACATGTTCCGCTAGAGGGAAACAATATGAAGAAAAACGGTGCAAAAGCACTCTTGCATATTCCCGTAAGTAACCTTCTATACTAAGTCTGTGTGTTTTGGAAGACTTGTGACAAAGATGAGCATGTTTGTCTATGTGACTTGGTAATTTAAGTTCCAAACTCAGCTTTTGCTCTTGATTAAAATTTCAGTATCCCATCACTTTGTCGCTGAGAATTCCTGACCTAACTAGTCAAAAAGCCTAAAACCAAGCTAAAATAAAAATGACATGCCTTTCAAGAATAGTTCATAAGACAAAAATCTAATATTGGTGATCTCACATGCCTCCAAAAGCTATCCTATAAATTCTCCTACATTCACACTTCCACTGTCTTTCTGACTCTGGTGTAAAAGTCTAGGAGACCTACAAGAACAGTACACAGAGAGGACCTTTTTTTTCTCTCTTATTCCCTCACTGTTTTTTTCCAAAGTCTTAATCTCTTCCTGTGTTTCAGTTAGCTTTCTCTTGGCAACAGATATATAGAGAGATTTATGTTTTTCTTTTCTTCTTTGTCTTTTTTTGCTCCTTCTCCATGTGCAGGCCCGGTGGGTGGTAAATCTTTTTCCCACACTTTTTACTACTGTCTTGAGAATCTTTTTTTCTTGAAAATGAATCCTTGATGCTGAGAACCTATCTTTTTCCATTACCTGTGATGCACACCAACCCTTCTCACTTCCAGTTTCATCACATTAATTTGTTTTGTCTGAAACCTGGGATTTTCTTGTTTTCATTGCAGTGTTACTGTATTTATAATAGATAGCAATACCAGGTAGCACGCTGGCCTCTTTTTTACATTACTGTGAATACTTAATAGACCAAATACTGACTAAATTACCCAGATTCAGTTCAGTAAATAGCACCACAAAGCGTGCTGTGGTGTAAGGGCAAAATCAAGCTTTTGTCTCTTGTCTAAAGTGCTGTTACAATAAAGTTAAATAAAGTAAAATACTGTGTGCAAAATGGGGTAGTTAGGCTGATACAGAGAGATCATTCTGAATCCTTGTCAGGTAGTCTCTTTGTGATCTAGTTTAAATGAATTAATTAGACGTATTTTCAGGAAACAGCTTCCAAGAGATAAGATACAACTCTTCCTTAAAACTTGCAATTAAAATGCAACTTTCAGTCTCTGCTAACAGTGTTGTGTCTCTTTGTGTTGCCTCAGTGTTGTGTATTTGAGAGTGTTTAGCAGCGTAGAGGTATTCAGGTTGTTTTGTAACCTACAGCATTAATATGCGCTGGTGGATAAGTGAATCTGTTTTAATGCGTAGTTTTGGACCATCTTTCTAAGAAGTTGCAAGTTACAAAAGCAGCAAAAGTGATAGATCTGGGAACCCACGTGAAATTGTTTTACCCTGAAAGTCTTTTTCATTTGCCTGGAGGAAAGAATTGCAACTCTAAACTCAAACTCTAGTCTTGTCTTCTGCTTGGAAAATTGCATGTGTATGTTCCTTGTCCCTGAGCATATTCTTTCCAGAAGAATGTTGGGGGTTTTTATTTTTAAAACTTACTTTTCTTCTTTGAGTCAAATGATGCTATGTAAGTAGCACTGCTGAAATGCAGCCACAGTGCATGGGTTGATGAATATACAGAGTGCAAATCAGATTTGATAGAAGTCCTTATTCTTCCTTGAAGGGAAAAAATGAGAGGAGAAAAAGCACATGAGGAATAGCACAGTAAAATAACTTTCTTTAAATGGATATGCAGGTGAAGTTGTAAAAGTCAGACCAACTGTTCAGTACTAATATCTGCAACGCTTCTTTGAAAGAAGATAATTGTAAATGGTGTCTGATAGTTAAAAGGGACTTATAATTAAAAGTATTTTTTAAGCTATTCTACAATGACTGTTGCCCCCTCATTTTTTGTTTTTTTGCCTGTTCTCCCCATCTCCCAAGAAGTTTGGGTTTTTCATGCTTGAGACTTAGATCTGTAAGCTAGTGCTGCTGGCAAATAGTTGTTTACTGTAATCTGATGTAACTTGCTCCTTGACCAACAGGACAAAGTTGTTATTGGAGTTGCTTATGATTGCACTGACAAGATGGTTTATTGGACAGACATCAGTGGTCCTTCGATCAGCAGGGCAAGCCTGCATGGTGGAGAGCCAACAACTATCATCAAAACAGGTAACACCACAAAATTCTTCCTCTTGCTACTCCCTAGTTAAGACATTAGAGACTGGAATTTAGTAATACATACTTCCCGGGTGTTGCTGTAGCATTACAAGCTGATTTTATTTGGATAACCAATAATTAAAAAGTCTGGATAGCAGAAAATGAAAAAAGATCTGTTCCCTGTGCAATAGCCCTTCACCTCCTTTCAGATGCTAAGATAGGCAAGAAGCTGGTTCTCTCTAAATAAAGTTTAAGGCCAGATGTGAGAGCTGCATGTCAGTGAGATGTTTCTGTCCTTACTTGCAGTTGCAGAATATTGTATCTGTTGATCCACTGAGTGTTTTGTGAACATCTCTGGGGATGTTTTAATTGAAGGTTGAGGGTTTTGAAAGATGAATCAAGCTGGTGTGGTGTTTTTAAAGCCTATCTCATTAATGGGTGTAGTGTTC
The DNA here is from genome assembly GCA_025331215.1 of Actenoides lindsayi. Taxonomy (NCBI): domain Eukaryota; kingdom Metazoa; phylum Chordata; class Aves; order Coraciiformes; family Alcedinidae; genus Actenoides; species Actenoides lindsayi. The sequence goes on along the minus strand of WTSP01023448.1, from coordinate 74,904 downwards.
AGAGACTCACAGTCTGGGCTTTGGACAGTGCCTAAGCTCCTCACAGGAATGGTTTGAGGATTTCTGTACCCAATTACAGTCCTAGAATATGCTTATGTTCTTGCTGTGTTTAATAAAGCAAAAAAACCAACCAGCCCTCCTTTGGATACTTTGTCATTTCTGGGGAGGAATCTTGAGGTAGGCTTGAGGTCTTTACTGCTCTCTACCTGTAGTGGAATCCTTAGAGCTGCCACTATAGTGGGGCAGCAAAGCTAGTACTCTTAGTAAATACTAAGGTTGTGACAACCTGGATTTTTAAAGTGCACTCAAGACTTCACTTTCCTTTGGTGAGGACTGGCTGTGCTATGTTCTGCCCAACCTGACAACCTTTCTGTAGCCCACCTCTTTTATATTAACATCTTGTCAACTATACTAAATAGAAAGGTTGGTCCAGCATCCTTCCCAGAAAGGTCCTATGTCCCTGGCCATGAGGAATGGAACACATAGCTTAGACTAAGCTAAGCTTAGACTATTGCAGATAGATGTTAATCATGCTTACAGTGATGTGATGGCTACAAGTTGTAAATATGTGAAGAAGAAACTTTATCACTAAAACCTAGGTCACATGCTAGAGTAGACTCGTTGTTGTTTGATGTATTTATGATCTGAAAAGGATATGATGGATTGATTGTCAGTTTGCTTTTGAATGGGCATCAAACACAATCAAAACTAAAGCTGACTAAAGAGTTGCATTGATATGTTCACATGGAATATCATCTGTGGCTGTCACTCTTTGATTCTTTTTCTGGCAAGCAAGGTAGATAATCCACTGGCTACCTGAGATTTGGTTGTGTAGTCCTTCTCTCCTGATCTCTGCCTGTCAGCTGCCTGCACTGCTGAGAAAGGACTAGTGAGCAGTGAGGTTGGAGAACCCTTGCTCTTTGTTCCTGGGCTTGGGGATCAAACAGCTGAAAGGTGGTTAGAAACTGTTTCAGCTGTGACTTTCAGTGCCTCGCCCTCAAGTTGTAAAAGTGAGTGAAGACACCTTGTTCAGTTTTCTTCCTTGGAATTGCTCAAGGATTAAAAAATTGGTCTAGAGGGTATTGTCGGGTTAGTGCTTTTACAGTTTATGGCCTGTATTTATACTCTTTCACCCAAGACTCTGCTGCTCACTGCAGTTCATGCTCGTTTTTATTAGAAGGGTAAGCATAAGACCATGCATCTTAAATATGAAAACATTTTTTAAATGGAAAGGCTTATGAAGAAGGACAGGTTTGGAGAGCAAAGTGAGTGGGGGAGCATTAAAAAAAAAAGCAAAAGAGCAAAAATAGCTGGAGGCATTTGTTGAATATTAGTGTCATCATCCTAGAACATCTGTGGAGTCAAGATACTGGAGGAAGTCACCCCTGCTTTGGATCCTTTGCAGCTATTGTCACAAAAATTTAGGAAAATATTTTAGCAAAATGATTGATCTGTTTTAAAACTGTACAATAAATTTGCTTTAGTTTTCTTTGGATGTGTTGAGTATCTCTATCTGGAGTTTGTGCTTTGGAATAGCCACTTTGCTGGGATTCCATTCAGGCTCTTAGTGGAAGCAGAGAGATGGGGTGACTTGAATCCTACCATCATCCTGGGAAGGGAAAAGGGAGAGTTTAGGGCTGTCCCCAACCATTGCAGCAGTTATAGAGCTTCATATCTCTGTACAACTTGATGGCTGAGATATTTGTAAGACTTCTTTTTCATCCCAACATATTTAATCAGAAAGAGACTCTAACCTGCAGTGCAGGCACGTGCCTATACAACTTGTAGTTGTTCTGTGGGGAAAAGGTTTCCAATTTGCACTATTAAAATAGTTTCTCAGATTCTACACTTCCAAAAGTGAAGGCAATTACTATTGCTAAAAATTGTATAAGGATTTATGAATTAGTTTGTCTAATGAGAGCATGTGTGAGTGCATTCAAAATCTTACAGTATATAAAATATTTTTTAAATATTTGTGAAGGCTTTCAACTAAATTTGATTATTTTAGGTAATTCAAGATACTTCAATGACACATGGAAATCTCACGGGTTTTTTTCTACAAAAAACATTGTATATGTAAAGACATTTCATGACTTCTGTTGTTTGCATAGGAAGTGAATGCCATTCCTGAAGAGGTGTTGAGTGATGTTGTAATTTACTTTCAGTATGTTAACAGGCTCTTCAGTAACCAGTCAAGACAAAATAATTTTGAATATGCAGTATTTAAATGGATGTATTCTATGCTGGCAAAAACTGAAACTTTAAAATTTCAGGAAATGGGAAAATGCTTCCCTCTGAGAAGACTCGGGAGAATTCTTTGTTTTGTTTTGATCTTTGTGTTTTTCCTCCTGTGAACTGCAGCTGCTTTCTTCAGTTCACATGTATTTTTTGTGAAATGCACTACTTTTTTGTTTGTTAAAGCTCTCGTGATCCAAGTTGCATTGCTTTGCAGAAACATGTTTTATTGTGGAGCCCCATCCAGTTCTCATCTATCCCTGCAGCTGCATAGCCTGTGGAGGCTTTCTGAGCTGTGCAGCTGTGGAGGCGGATCAGGAAGGGGAGCTTTTCTCCTTGTTGTAGGTGCTTAAGTGCTATCAGCCATACATGTCTGTACAAGCCTGTCCCAAGGGACAGAGCCTGTGACTCTATCAGCCCTGCGACAATATAATGGGAACATGTTTATACCTCTAGAAAGACTGGTGATACATGAAGCCTATATATTCCCTTACCCCTCTGTGGGGGATAGTTTTTTCTGGCTCATTGTCAACCAGACTGGAAAGACATTTACTTTGGGCTTCTTTAAGTCTCCTGGCGTATAGCTGAAGCAATGAAGCTAGTCAGGAAACAGGGGCTCCTGGGAATCAGTGGCAACAGCAGATCTTCTGCCTGCTACCTTTTTATTTCCTAAAAGAGGCTGGGAGCTCCGTCACCACCACTTAGTCACTGATCTTCTGATCCCAGAGACTGGGGATTGTCGCCACCATTACTTCAAAACGAGGCCACTCTCGGCAGCCTCTGCTGTTAGCAAGAAAAGAAGTAGAAACATTTGAAAGTCTGAAGTCTATGTGAGGTGGTTTCTTGCAGATGACAGGTTTATCTCCACAGAAACACTTGGAGAAGTACAAGTAGTAATGTGAAATCAGTATAACTAAGTTAAAGTATGCCCAAGTGCCCTAAGGAGTAGAGAGATAACTGGTTCACGTTTGCTTTCTTGCCCTCCCCCCCATGTATGATCTTTGAGTCTGAAGCAGTGAGATGCATGTTATTCGTTCTTTTCCACCTCTTCAGCAATAAATATACATCTAAAATGTCATGTGTCCAGGTTAAGGGGTGTAAGTGTAATCCATCCGTGTGAGAGATCAGAGGCTGTTCAGGCTATTGTGCAACTATTAGCCAGAGCAAAGTCACAGTAGCAAATTCTAGACAGCTCTACCCAGTGTTTGGGACTAAATGCCTTTTCTCCAGAAAGGTTATTTGTGTCACATACTGTTTGTTTAATGGCTGTCAGTAAGTAAACTTGTGAATTAATAGAAGGCTAATGGGCCACATTCCAGCATTCTTGGATATTTAAATGATGTGTGGATCTGCATTTGAAAGGTGTTTTTTTTTGTTTTTGGTTTTGCTTGGGGTTTTTTTTTCAATAGCTGACTGGTATGAAGGGTCACTTCATCTCTTTTGGGGAATGATCATGTACAATTCTTTTTTCTGTTGGAGCTGAAATTGGACTAAAATTGACCGGTACCTATCGTTGGCTTTGTTACATTCCGCACAGCCTTCCTGCTCTTTTTTAACGAATGCATAAACCTTGAAAAGTGTAGAGCAGTTTTTCATAGTGGCTGAATTAAACCTTGGAGTGCTATATATTTATTCTGCATCCTTCTTCAGACTTAGAAATTGCTAATGCTAAAGCAGTAAGGTCATTATCTGCTATTTCCTGTTGCTTTTGGAACAACTGACCTTCCAAGAAAAACTGTGCACATACAGTACTAAAACATGTTCCAAAAAGGATTGCTCTGCAAAAACAAAGAACTGGATCTAAATTCCATCAGTTAGCTAGTATCATTATCTCTAGTGCTTTGGAGATTTATTATCTTTTAGTATTGCATTGGCTAAACTTAGCATAAGTCCAGTTTTCAGAGGGGTGCCATGCATGCCAGTACCAAAGAAGGGGAAATATTAAGCATTATAAAATCTGTTCTAGATCTTGGCCTGCTAAGGAGGGTGGAATAAGATTCTGATAATCTCTACTATTTATTTCTCTGCTACTATCAGCTCTGTTTTTGTCACCATCCCCCACAAAGCTTACATGTATGATGAGTTGACTCCTCTCAGGATTTGTCATTCTATGTATTTATGAAAGTTTTCTGTATTTAAACATCATAAGGCAAAATGTGTATTCCTCTTCCAGCTGACACAAAGTAGGTTTTGTTGGACCACAGCTGGAAAACTTACCTCTGCTTACGAGGCTGACATGGGGTATTAGGAATAAATATAATGACTAGGCATGTTTTTCTCTGTTCTCCTGCAGACTTGGGAAGCCCTGAAGGAATAGCTGTGGATCATCTAGGTCGTAACATGTTCTGGACTGACTCTCAACTGGATAGAATAGAGGTGGCTCGGCTGGATGGGCGCCAGCGCCGCATCCTTTTTGACACTGGCCTAGTGAACCCCAGAGCAATCGTTGCAGATCCTATAAGAGGGTACGAATATGTTGTCAAGACTTATGTGAAAAGCTTGATTTTATTTATTTAACATGAACATATACTCTAGGTCCATGTTTTAAGGCTGCCTGTAGATAGTAACAGGACTACCTTTTCCTAAAATGACTAGCAAATGGAATTGGAACAATATAATAGCGTTCTGTGTCGGAGTGGTACACTGGAAATAAAACTAAAATGCCTGCTAAGTAATACTGTGGTATTTTGTTGAGAGGTTTGTCAATACGTATTTGTACCTTGTTTTCAGTACATTGTTTGCAGGATGACAGTCGGTGCCTTTACCTGAAAAAAAAAGTAAATTGCAACATTACTGCTCTAAAATACTAGATTAATCAATCTTATATTTTAATTTCCACCATGACAGCCCTTCTTCCTGTACAGTGTTCTTTCTTTGAAAAAAACCATGGTGTCTTTTCTGTCATCATTTTCACTTCTATCATTCAGTTACCTGACAAGGTCCAATTCAGCTTCTATGTGAAGATGCCAATAATTACATTAAAAATCCATCCTGTAAGCCCCCGTCACAGAAATAGCCTAGCAGTGTCAGTAGGAAAGTGTAAATGTTTTCAAGTTGTGGTTCCAGCCTGAAAAAGATGGAAGTATCTGCATACTTTTATGTAGCCTTTGATCTTCTGGAATTTTTTCCCTCCGAATACAGGGAAAATTAAAAGTACTACAGAGTCCATGGTATTACTGCACATCTGTTCATTAATGTCTGAATTTGCTTGTTGTTGTCCTGGTGCAACTTTCTGTAGCATGGCCACTGCTAAGAAGAGATGTTTCAGTCAAAATACTCAGAAGCACAGAAGCAGAGGCTTTCTTTTCAGTCTTGAATTACTACAAAGCTGTACTAAATGGTGGCTTAATGGATATAATAGGCATTCGGAATGCTCTTAGGTGAGAATTAATTTATAACAGAAGTACTACATTGCTCAAGGGGAGTCTTTTGGAAGATGCATCCTAATTCCAGGTGTTTGCAAACAAAGTTTGTAGCGAGAAAAGAATGCACATCAACCATGAAAATTTGAGTGATATGAAACTAAATGAGAAAGTAACGGTATTGACTTCTCTAATTCCTTTAACATAAAATAAACTGTTACATAACAGTGATATAATAGTGGGCTGAAAACATCTGTGGATGTACATCAAGTGCCAGATAAAGAAAAATCAATGCCCTTTGTGGTATGAGAAGGGGAGAGGCACAAGTGGAATTTGAGGAGAGACTTCTCTTCTGTGCAGAACTCCACAGTCACAGTAGAGCTCTGGGTTTAGGACAAGCAGCACAGACTTCTGTCTCCTATTAGGGTGTGTGTGTGTGTGTGTGTGTGTGTAAGGAATAAACAACAAAGGTGTTTGCATTGAGGGGTCATATAAACCCTCAGTCACAAAGTGTGTCCAAGGAAAAAAACACCACTAACAAATGGTCAGTAATAATAAAACATCAGTGAATTAATGGCCCTCTTTGGGGTTCTCCTCTGGCCAGTTCCCTTGTATGTTGCTTACTTGGTGCACTACAACCAAAAATGTAGTTCTAAATGAATCCTACAAATGCATGCCAAATGCTTCTGCTGCTTAGCCTGAGCAGACATGATGTTTGAGGAGGAGGAGGAGAGGTGTAGATATACTCTTGGAATGGTCCTCAGAACTGTTAAAATAAAGGTCTTTTTGTTTGGCATCTTGCTCATAAACTAAACAATGTAGAGAAAGTATTTCTTCTCATGTGTGTCCTTGCTCTTTTAGTTTTTAATGGAAGTATAATATTTTCTACATCTTTACTATACTTTTGTTACTTCTATATTGAAGTGCAATGTGGTCCTTCATATTTATATGTTATTTATTTATATATAATTTATTTATATATAATTTATTGGTTGACAATATTTAGGGTGTGTGCATGTTACTTTTGTGTCCTTAGCATTTTTCTTAAGAACACCAAGCTTTTGAGATCAGTCACTGCCTAAATTCTTGCCTTTGTTCTTCCTCTTAAGAAACTTGTACTGGACTGACTGGAACAGAGAAGCTCCTAAAATTGAAACCTCATACATGGATGGCACAAACAGAAGAATTCTTGTTAAAGATGATCTTGGGTTACCAAATGGGCTGACGTTTGATCCTTATGCCTCAATGCTATGCTGGGTAGATGCAGGTAAAGAGATGCTAAAATCATTCTTCATAGTAGTAGTAGAATAAGTATGTCCAGTCCTGAAACTATGCACAGCCAATGTTTATAGCACTTTCGTCTGCATCTTAGACTTCATGCCTTTCTTTTTGGCTTTAATTATCTCTCATCTTATTTATTGTTACTACCACTGTAGCATTCATGTGAGACTGTGTGCAAGCTGAAGGATTTCAATTCTGATCACAGAACTTTGTAGGAATGCAACAAGTTTATATCTGTGTGTATTGTACGTAGCTATCTCTTTAGGTAGTGCTTAGGCCTTTGTAGAAGTTGTGAGTTTAAGACCAGGAGAAAACACTGATTGATCTAATCTGGCCCTACAGAATGTCATCCTTGCACTATTGGTCTAAGACCTGTAACCCTAGGCAAAATCTGGCTTGTGTTTGACTCAAGCAAGTCTTGAAACAGCAATTCACACCAGATTTAAAGATCAAGAGAGGAAGGTTCTGCCATCCACCCATTGTTAGGTTTGTGCCAGTGTCTTACCAGTGTGCTTTTAATTCTCATTTGAAATGTACTTTTTTTTTTTTTTTTTTTTTTTTTTTTCCCCTTCATTGTGCCTCTGCCTCTAGACTCTGACAGAGATCTCCTGTGGAGGTGCTTTTATACCTCAAGTCACCTTTCAAGTTTTTGATACACTAAAAAGATCGAGCTCTCTTTTTTTACTGGAATATACTTTCTCAAACCTTCAAATAAGTCTTGAGCTACGTTTCTTTTCTTTCTTCTCTCTTCCTCTTGTCTCTTTTCTTTTTTCCCTAATTTTGAAACCCACTACTTAAGGGGAACCTATAGGCATTTACAGTGACTAGTGCTGTTTCTAGCATATAGTAGCTTTAGAGCAAGACCTTTTCACACCCAATTTGCATCTACAAGTTAGATGTTCTTCCTGCAGTCTTGCCTTCATGGCCCAACCCAGGAAGCATTTTGGGAACGTGCTTACCAAACTAAATTTACAACAATGCCTTCCAGAGGAGGTGGAACTGGTTAATGGTTGAAGTATCCTTACAGAATGGAGGAGACCTTCTGTCAGTTTCCACACCAGCCTGAGGATGCTGGCATCTGTAGCAGGATTTTCAGCTTTTCAGCAATGGCCATTGCACTAGACATCTGTGTTCCTGTAAATTAGGTGGTGTGCTGATCAGAATTCGCACCAAAGTACTTTTCCATCCAGTCTTTGGCACATGCAGAGATGTGGCAAGGGGAGAGCTTTGGCTGAGCAGCACACTGAAAGACTTTCAGGAAGTTTTATTCGGTTCATGCTTGCATGCTTACGCTTGCCTTTCATCCCTCGAGAGCTCTATTGCTTTGTTTCAAAAGCTTAATTGTTCCTCTACACCCAGGTACCAAGAGGCTGGAATGCATGAACCCTAATCAGCTTGGTCGACAGAGGATTGTTGAAGGAATTCAGTATCCTTTTAGTGTTACAAGCTATGGGAAGAATTTATACTACACAGACTGGAGAAGGTATGTTACCTGCTAAAGAAATTACAGAGTGCTTTAATCTGTTCTTCACTCTGGTAGAAACTGAAGTATATACTGCATTTCTTATGTCTGACTCCTCACACATTCCTGGGTTTTTTTTGCTTTCCCAGCAATAGCTGATGGAGGGTGTAGTGGATCTGTAGAGTTGACCTACTGATGTTGCCAATTAACTTAGATTTCATTTTCAGCATAGTGATTTGTCCTCTAAGAAAATGCTTTTAAACACTGAATATTTTTGGGAAAGGAGTGGGAGCTAACATGTTTCCCTTAAGACGGTATTTGCTGTATTGTAGAGGGCAGAAATTAGTCACTCTTGGCTTTCTATGCCCTGTATTATCAAAAAGAAATTAAAGAAACCCCCAACTTTTACTGTCTTAATGATGCTTTCTTTGTTGCAAATTATCTAAAACATTGACATATAATAAACTCTAAAGTCTTGGTCATATCTTCCATTAAGAAAATCCACTCCATGCATTTTTAAATATTTATTCTTCCTTGACATAAATGGTTTTGTGGGCTTTACCTGCAAACTCTTACACAACAACGCCATCAATTGCAGCAGGAAGAGCTATTAATATATGTAAGGATTTCCGGGCTAGAACCTAACAGCTGGGAAATGCTACTCAAGAATAGGCTTGTATAAATGGGAAACAGTGTGTTACAGGTCTGTCAGTTGTCTGCCCTGTTATTTTTAGGAAGATTGCTGTATGCCTTCCAGATATCAGGGTCCACTTGAAACACAACACTGTCTGTAATCATTATGCATAATAGCTGAGATGCCAGCTATATAATAGCAAATGTCAGAGGGGCAGAATATGGAGAATGTGTCCAAACTACTAACAGATGTGGTCCTGTAGAGGGACATTGACTTGTGTTGGAAGTACCTTCAAAACTAACAAGGTGGCACCCTGCTAAATTTCTTAGCTGCCTAGAATGAGGGTTATCACATATTTGAGTTGTTCAGGAAAGCTGAGGTCTTGGCAGATTTTGCTTCTGGTGTCGCTTCCTAATTGTGAAAAGAAACAACTTCAGATTTCTTCCCTCTTTTTCTTTTTCTTTGTCGTTGTTGTTTGTTTTGTTTCCCTCTGTACTTCCACTTTCGTCTCACTTCTGTATCTTCTGCATCCGACAGGGATGCTGTTGTAGCAGTGGATCGCACGATTTCCATGGAAAAGGATAACTTCCAGCCTCACAAGCGCTCCCGTCTCTACGGAATCACTACAGCCTTTGCGCAGTGCCCAGGAGGTGATCCAGATCATTCTTAAATTTTTGCAGCTGTGCAGCACCATAGCATAGAAGTGAACTTAGTAGCAGCTCCCAGAGACAGGCTGCTAACTGATCTATGTAGTTAGTGAAGAACTGATAGGTGCTTAGTTTTTCATTTACTAAGAAATTAAAGGTTATTTAATTTCTAATTATATTTTTTTTAATTCAAAGCTGTTGTTGTGGTTGCCATATGAAACCAGAATAGGGAGGAAAGAATGGGCCTGTGTATGGTCAACATAAGGATGTGACATGGCAAAAGCTATGTTGTCATCATCTAAATTGAATATTATATTCACAACTAGTGCCTTATTTTTCAATTTAAACTACAGTAATATCATAGAATTGTTCTGGTTGGAAGAGACCTACAAGATCATGAGGTCCAACCATTAATCCAGTACTGCAGGGCACCACAAAACCATGTTTCTGAGCACCACATTTACATGTCTTTCAAATCCCTCCAGGGATGGTGACTCCACCATTTCCCTGGGAAGCCTGTTTCAGTGCTTGAAAAGAAATTTTTCCTAATATCCAGTCTAAACCACCTCCCCTGGTGCAGCCTGAGGCGGTTCCTCTTGTCCTTTCGCTTGCTGCATGGGAGAACAGACTGACTCCCACCTCACAACAACCTCCTTTGAGGTTTTTGTAGAGAGCAATAGCATCTCCCCCCTCAGCTTCCTTTTCTCCAAGCTAAACAACCACAGTTCCCTCAGCCACTCCTTATGAGACTTGTTCTCCAGACCCCTCAGCAGTTTTGTTGCCCTTCTTTGGAAATGCTCCAGCACCTCAATGTCCTTCTTGTAGTGGGGGGCTCAAAACCAAACACAGTATTTGATGTGTGGCCTCACCAGTGCCTGGTGCACGGGAACAATCACTTCTCTAGTCCTGCTGGCCACACTATATCTGATACAAGCCAGGATGCTGTTGGCTGTCTTGGCCACCTGGGCACACACTGGCTCATATTCAGTCAGCTGTCAACCAGAAGCTCCAGGTCCTTTTCCACCTGACAGCTTTCCAGCTACTCATCCCCAAGCCTGTAGCATTGCCTGGGGTTGTTGTAACCCAAGTACAGGACCTGTTGCTTGACCTTGTTGAACTGAATACCATTGGCCTCAGCCCATCAATACAGTCTGTCCAGATCCCTCTGTAGACCTTCATGGTCTTCCAGATGTCCTTAATGAAATCCAGTGTTTTTAAAAAGGGAATGTTCAGAAAACAGCAGGTAGAGTGGCTGGACTGGTCTGTCTTCTTTGTTGAATGTCAGGTTTTTCAGTTATGTTATAGAAAAGCCCCTTGTGAAGCATAAAAGAGCAGAAGTTGATACCCTTGAAATAACAATTTATTCTCAGAGAATTAATATCAATGTTTAGTTATGTTGTTGTTAGCATATCACAGCTAGGAGAAGAGTTCATTTTTTTTTTTCTGTTATTACAACATGGCTGGAATTATAGGAGTTATGGTGTTTTTACTTTAGGCCTAAAAACCCCCTAAGACTTCTTCAATCATTTCAACAATCTCTTCAAATTATTCAATATATATATAGTAAAAAAACATAATTTAATTGAAAGCTTCATTCAGAGCTTTAAAAAGCTTATAAATGTCAGAATTAAGAAATCAGTTACATTATTATTATTATTATTAGTTAATCCACAGTTCCATTTTGGTAGGCAGTGTAAAACAAAACAACATTGTGTGCTTTGAGTAAATACTTATGTTTATAATATTCAGCACTTGGGTAGCATTTTTTTCTCATCATATGTCTATTTGCAGTGTTTTTCTTTGACTGATGCTTTACTCCTCAGATCCACTGCTCCTGGCACTGTCGGTCATTTTACCCTCCAACATTAGCATGCTCCTTCTCACCTACCTGACTTTTTACCTTCTCCCCCCCCCATGGATCATTCCTCTGTTTTTGTAGTGGATGGTATCTGGGATGATGTTCTGTGGTGTTTTGGACTTTGTTCCCCGATCATGTTGCACTTCCTGTGTTTCCTCACTCACTGTCTCTTCGTTCCAATGTCTGACACCCTTGGCCAATTTATGAAGGGCATTTCAGGAACAGCCCTTTTTTTTCATGTTGCCTCTCCTGCTCTGTCCTTATATCTGGATCTTTCTTTGAGGTGCATATCAGAGGCTGACATAAGGGTTATGATGACTCCCATCTTCCCAAAGCAGTTTTGTTTCGCTCCCATTTTTGTTATGGCTTGTTTCTCTAGCGTAGTCCTGAAATCTGCACCTTTTTTACGATCTGTGTTTTTTATTGTGGTGTTGCTTTTGCTCTGCTTTAATATATTACATTTCTCTTCTTTTCCAGGCCATAACTACTGTGCGGTGAATAATGGCGGTTGTACTCACCTCTGCTTGGCTACCCCAGGAGGCCGTTCTTGCCGCTGTCCTGACAACACAGTTGGAGTTGATTGTATAGAAAGAAACTGAACGTTGAAAAAAGCTTTAGAGAAGCAGACACTTTTTGGAAATGTGCTGTAAACAATTCACTCCTATCAACACAATTGGGCCCTAAAGATAAGTGCTCCATGCTGCTGACAGCAAGCCACCATGCACATATTGCAGACACAGACGCAGGCAATGACTGTTTTGTAGCAGTTAGGCTTTTCTCTTGGGAAAATTGAAGTAACAAATACCAAACAGAGTCAAAAGGATGACATGACTCCAGTCCTGAGACTGGGTTGTACCTCGGAGCATGCGGTGGTTATCTGCAGAGTGGCATGCTTAGCCCATCATGCAGCTGGACCATATCTCTAGCTGAGAAACAACCAAGGGTTTCCAAGGAAGAATAGATGTGGGTGGGAACACCCAGTGATACGACAGATTTAATGCCTAACTGCATTCCTTCCCACTAGCAGTCTTTTCACTGCTGAAACTTGAATCTCAACTTTTGAGATTATGGAAATAATTTATCTGTGTGCTGTGAGGGTAGTTCTCACCCTGGGTCATGTGATCTTTTCCCATAGCACATGATTCTTTATAGACAATCAGCACTGCTTAGTGGATGTATTTGAAGTTTTTGTTGGATTTTAAGAGATTTATTTTTCTTCTGTCTGAGGTGGATTCTCGAGTAGTTTCCTAAAATCCACTAAACAAACTTTAGATATAGATCTTAATTGCTGATAGTTCATCGAAGAATGGATGTTGATTTGCTTGGAGGTAATTGGTTTTAAAGGGGCACACAGTCACATTTGTTTCCTGAGAGCTTTTAAAACAATCTTTCTGTTTGATTCTATAAGCCTAAAAGTGGTCTTTGAATCCTATCCTAATCATTTTTCTTCTTTAGCAATCCATGCCGTGCCTTTTCATAGACCATGAGAAACCATGGCAGTTTAAAAATCTGATTTCCAGAAAGGTCACCTGTGTCTTGATGCTTAAAAGAAAAGAGATGGTGATGCCCCATTTGCATACCAATGTTCAATAAAGGCAAAATGACGTGCAGAAAATCAAAGCAAAGTTGATGTTTTCACCATCATCAATAAGTCTGGAGTGAGGAGGGAAAATTAAAATGTATATTTTTATGTCATATTAGCAGTACAAATCTGGGAGTGAAGTTTGGCTTCCACACTGTGTGTTTGAAATGAAGCTTACCCAGAAGCCAGCCTGCAACAGCATTAAAAAACAGGGCTGGTGAGCCTTCTGCCAGAACACATTTCACAATGTCATGACCAGAGCAATAATCTAATATCACCATTTCCTCACTCTCTCTTGAGACACTACAGTAAAAGTTTTAAACAGAGCCAATTCTGAGTCTTAACTGGGTGACATCTTCCTCTTCAATTGTGTATTTATCATAAAATAGCAAACCGTATAAACGTTTAAAAGATTTTTTTTGTATAACTTTTTATAACTTTTAATTCATTTTATTCACACACTTAATCGGGTATGTCTTGCTGTAAATAACAAAAATGTGTTGAAATGAAGGTGCTTGATAACTCTTTCTCCAGAATTATTCACGTATCTGGTGAAATATTAAAGTTTACACTCTGTACAGGTATCTACAGTACAGTCAATAAAAAAATTTTGGTTTTTATTTTCTATAAAAAAAAGTCATGCCTACAGAAGGATGTGGTATGTGGTGTCTCAAATCTCCTTTCTTTTTGAGTTCTGGGTTTTAGCTAACTCATATCCACTGATGATACTTCTCTTCTGAGATGCAACATTATAGGGGAAAACTGCTGCTGGGGCTTTTGTGTTTTGAAACCAGTAGAATACTTTTATGCAAGACAAATATGTGAAAACACTTAAAGAATGTGCAGATTCCTCTTTTTTGTTGCAGACTTTTTACTGATTGTTATCTCTTGTTTATCTTTGTCAGGTAAGCAGAATTCAGTTCTACCATACTTTGGATTTCTACATTAGTGGAAATACAGGGCAAGGACTAGATTAAATGGGGGACAGAATTTATCCCTCTGCACAGAGATGCCCTGGTGACGAGTTTCTAGATGACAGGGTGCTTTGCTGCCTGGTGTCACAGCACATAAGCTCTGTGCGTGGCTGCAGATGTGCTGTGGCTGCAAGCTAAAGAAAGTTGCAAGCTAAGTGTGGTCTGTGGGAGGTGGTGATGCTGAGATTTAAACTCCTGTACTGTTATAGCACCAGCATGTCAGTGCCTCGAAGGAAATGGCAAAAGCCTCCGTCGTATCGGTGTAGATTGACAGCTGGAAAACAGAGTGTCTGTCAAGCGAGCCATTAGAAACGTGGGCAGCAGGGACAGCGAGGAGAGCTACTGGGATCTAAAGGGTGAGATGTGTGGCATTATAGGAGGAGGTTAGTCTTGGTCCATGCTGGGGGATACACATGGAACTGAAGGCAATTAGGCCTTTTGTTCATTTTTACCATGTGCTTTTTAATTGTTGTGGGTTTTTTTATTTTATTATTCTGATCCTTTAAAATTGATGATTGCCTGCTTTGTATTTGGGCCAACACAATATTCCCCTTTGTAAATTATGACTATTACTAATTTACTAAACCCCAGTCAGCTAATTTGGTGCTAAGCAATGACCAATGATGTCAAGGAAAATACACGTTGGCGGAACTTCTGGTGTTAATGCATGAGATCCTATGTAGTCTGTAATGCAAAGAGAGAAATTATTGCATTACTGTCATCTCAATTTTTTATACCGAAAGACCTTCTGTTAACTCTCATATCGCATCTGGCAGTAGCTAGCACTAGACTAGGGGCAGCTTCAGCAGATCTGTGCCAGTAGTTGCGGCAGTTTGCACAACTTCAAAGTAAGCTTCAGCATTCTAGTCCCTAAAAATGAGGAAGTTTTTAAAAGCTCAAACATCAGATTGTATTTCTCTGCAAATACATGTTGTTATCTTCATCTGTTGTAGCTCTGTGTCAGAGTGCAGCAAGGGCAAAGCTGTTTCCTCCGGGAAAAAAACAGCAGCAAGACACCAGTTGCACCGTACCCTAAGTAAGGCAGTGCCAATGAGGGTAGTTGGGTTCAGCCTAGGGAACAAACCACCAAGAAAATCTGTAGTGACAGGGTAGCTCCAAAATCAAGTTCAGAAGTTGAGTTAGAGTCAGGATCGGTCCTGGGCACAGTGACCAGGATCAGTGATTGCCAGCCAAGTCTATAGCGGTGAGGCAGGCCTGCACTCAAGCTGAAAAATTGGCCAGGATTGGTATCAATGAGGTGCACAGCTCAGGCAAGGTACAGGATGAGAACCTCAGTTTTAAAGTAGCCTTGAAGGGGAAGTGGGTTGCCCTCACTGATGTCTTCCAACAGAGCTGTTTGAGAATGAGCCTTGGCTGAAGCTCCTTTGAGTTTTCTTCGTACCTTCTATCAACTGGTTGGCCTTAAAAAAAGCCAGCTAGGCTGCTAGTGGTGGGAGTGTGCTCTGGTTCTGGAGTTCATTTCTATACATATTTGCTTCATCATTGAATCTTGCTAAATCTTTGGCCTCTAAAATGATCTGTGATGTTGAGTTCCTTATTTTAATCACAGTCTGGGCAGGAATCTCATCCTTTGATAAGATTTGGCATTCTAGGGTGTCTGTCTTGTGGTTATCATATGTGTTTCAGTTAAATGTTCACAAGTATTTTGAATGATAAAAATGTGACTTTTCTGTTTCCTTCTTTTGACCCTGGAGAGTTAATGACATCTTTCTATAACACAGGTTTTCTCATGCTGGTCTGGGTCTAGTTCATCCAACTGGTACTTTTCCAGACTGTTGTTTATTAGTGTCTGACTGTTGTAGTCTTCCTCAGGACTAAAGCTCAAATTTCAGATATATTTTTACATTGCATTTTGGTTTTAAAAGGTAATGGAAAATGGAATGTATTTTATTTCATTATTAATATTATTTTTCTATTTTTATTATTATAATAGGCTGGGACTGGTAACCATGTCAGTCTCTGGTCTTGTGGCAGTTGAAGAAAAGATTCAGTGTAACTGCAGTTCACCTTTTTTTTTGCTACAAAAAAATAGTAGATTCTCAGTTTTTCCAGGAAGGGAGAATTGCTTCAATGGTTAAACAAAAAAAAGAAAAAAAAATAATTAAATACTACTTAGATTTATTCAGAGGTAAGTTGTTTTCTTAGATGCTTCCATTCAGATCTTCCAGCACACATAAAAATATTTAATGGTAAGACCATTAGTAATGTTTATCAATGATGTAATAAGTTGAAAAGAAGTGAAATCTACTGAAAGAAGCATTGGCTTCCTGATGACTTAATGGATGATTCAGTAATCTTTCCCTCTGAAAGGTGTTTGAAAACTCCAACTGTACTCAGTTTTTAACCCATAAAGAACTCTCTCCTTGTGAAAATCCAATGTCCTGTCCAGTGTTGTTCCAAGTTTGCAAACTGCTGCTCTGCAGTTCTCCAATTACAGAGTTTTGTCACAACATATTAGATTTTTAACTTGCAGGCATATAATTAAGAATGACAGATGATTACTAGAGGATAATGGCCCCTCAATGGCAGTGTCACAATGCATCAGTTTAACCTATAGTTAAATGCAAACTGGTTTTTGTGTAGTATTTCATTGTGTATTGCTTGGAGAACGTGCTGGGGAGAAAAAAAAAACAAAACAGATTGTTAAACACATATGGCAATAGAGACTACAGTTGTGAGAAGCCCCCTGCTTGGCCTGTCTGTAAGAACTAAATATTACCTCCAGAATCCCAGCTGGGGATCTGGCAGCTGTTTGTTCATTAAGTGATTGAATCATCTCCTTTCTTTAAATTCTAGTCCACTTGAAATCTGTGGTTTATCTTATAAATAAGTTTAGGATGCTGTGTCAGAAAAATAGGTGAAAGATCGGTATATTGTGTCTTGTAAATGTACATAGATGACTCTGGAGTCTTGCTTGACTAACAAAAGGCTCAGCTGCCAGTGGAATGCAGTGAGTGGGCTTCCCTGCTGCTTTGTGGCAAAGCAGATGGGGCTGCAGTAACTAAATGTTCTTCTTTGTTTCCAGAAGGATTCTGGAGTTGATGAATGGGGACACGCTGCCATTCCCACAAGTAGCCAGGATGGTGTATTTCAGCCTTTAGCTTCTTTGTCTGAAGTATTCACCAGAATCCATTCAGTTTGTGGTGGTGTTGCTCCCTCTGGGCAGAGTTTCCTGCCCAACGGGGTGTCTGGAACACACAGGAAGCACATAGAGGAGCTACATAATGCAGGGCCTTCAAGATGGCCTGCCATACAGATGCTGGTGGGTCATGCCAAGTGGCAGCTGTGGATCTGATCCAGTAACTTGTACAGCAGCGTTGGGGATGAGGGTGGAAATCTTCCCAGGAGCTGAGTATAGGCTTATGGAGAAAGGGGAATTGTGGTGGAAGGCAGCTGAAGAAGGTGGCAGTGGATGCAGATGTGTGTGAAGTTTGGGAGGAGCAATTAACATGACGGTTGTAGTTCCATGCTTATGTGGTTCAGTGAGTTCAGCAGTACACTGCTCAGAATAGGGTGAGCGAGACACACAGTTACTGAAGTATAGTGGATTTTGGAAACCCTTCGTCTCTCCCATTAGAACCAGAATATCCTACTGAACACAGCACTCTCTTCAGGCACTGTGGGATAAACTGTGGGATCCCAGATCCAATTCTATCTGAGGACAAAACCCAAGAGAACAAGGTTTTGTTCTTCCCACCTCTCTTCCCTGCTTTATGTAGATAAGAAATTTAAGCAGAAAAGAGAGTAATAGAACAGTCCATCCAGCTTTGTACCTGCAGGAGTTCATGCTGCCAAGCATGACTTTCCCTCCTTCCTCAGCCCCAGATATGCTGGTGAACCACTACTAGCATTTCATGGCACGGCTGCTCTCCCAGCTTGGTACTCCCAGAATGGTTTCTAATCCCCACCTGCAATACCTTTTCCAGGACTAGGTCTTCTAGCTGCTTCTTCTATGACTTACTCTGCACATTTAACTGTCCACCAAGTGTGTCATGCCGTTCTCTTTAATAATAAGCAGCAACAAAACACTAGTCTGCTAAGAGGCTGCTAAACCAATCCAGCAGCGTGAATCCAAAGGTCCCTGATGACAGGTTTGTAAGCATGATATATTTTTTTTTTCCTTTGCATTGTATTACAGGCTGTGTTATTGGTTATTAACCTTTGAGCAGATGTATGTCATGTATTTTTAAGTGATTGCACTGTAATTAATCATTCATCTCTGTGGCCTGTTGTCCCTTCAAACATACACATATGGGGAAATGACAAACGACACAGCTGATTTCATTCTCTTCCAGGTAGAATATGCTTCTGAGCTCTTGGCTCCCAAGTGGCAGTGTAGCCATGACACTGATTTCTTCCAAACAGTAAAAAACTTGATGTGCTGCAATCAGTTATGTGCTTATAATACGTATTACGTGCTTGTAATATATATATTATGTGCTTTATGCCTTGTAAATCAACCGTTAGGCTGACATGCCACACTGGCATTTTTAGTTGATCTTAACCTGCAGAACCTCAGCGTTTTGCTTTACAGTTGTTTCAGCCTAAATCCTGGCATGTCTGCTAGATCCTGCACTGTGTTACGCTCAACTAATAAGGCAGAGAATGGTGTGGTATGGCCTCTGTATCAATTAAATAAAACGTATTGTGTCCTGGGATAAAAGAAAAATTGGCAGGATCTATCTTCTTCAGATAGACATGTCTATGCTTTCTTGTGTCAGGAGCAACTTTCAGCAATGACAGTTGACTGTGGTCTTCATGTGCTTTACCCTCACCATCTGACTTGCACTTCTCTGTCTGGTAGATTTTACTGATTAAAAATTTCTTTACTGAAGTTCACAAAAATAATGTTAGCCTTTAATTAAGACAGAGAGGAGGAAATTGCTTCTCTCAGGGGAGGTGCTGCCACAGATTTATGGGCTCTCTGGGAAGGTTCAATCCTCACTGGGTGTTCCCTGGAACAAGTACAAGTTGGCAGTACTTGTATTTGCCTGATCATTTCTTAGTTTTTCTGCTGGGTTGGCTGCCTCTGAGAGATGACACTGGAGTCTGAAAACTTCTGTAAATTATACATTTGTTCAGACACAGCATTTTGTTACTAGCGCATCAAGAAAATGCAGCTTAGTTTTTGTTCTCCAGTGCTATGACAAATGTTCCTGCAATTACACAATTACTTCTTTATTTATTTAATTGACAGCTTGACTTTTACTAGAATGAAGAATTACAATGGGAGGATAAGCATGTTCTTATATAAAAAACTGTTTAAGACATTGTTTTAATGAGCGACAAATGTACAGCACTTAAGGAATGCACATTGCAAATGGCAGGGGCGTGGGCTAAGCAGTTCTTCAAAAGATTAGCAGAGCAAGAAGGAACTTCATCTGATCCATGTGTATTATGTTAAACTGAAGTCAGGACTGGTACTGGCGCAGGAAAAGGAGCCTTGTGAAACACATTTAAATGATAGATTCTGTCACTTCAAATACTAACAAGGCATAATACCAACAAAATGGTTATTCTAATGTAGCAATCTGAAAAATAATTATGGGTTTGGAGAATGTGGGAATAGTCATGTGTCGCAGAAGGCTATGTCGGAAATGAGATCTCTTATTTTCTGTATTTCAGATTCTGCATTTGTTTCACTGAGTTGCAGCTGGTCTCCTGAGTTCATGAGATGTTTAAAATACCATCAGTCCAATCACAAGGTATAAAAACATTCAGCTGCAAAATACAGCTGAGTGCAATATGTCTTCAGGCGAGTTGAAAAGTTTAAGCCTTGATGTCAAGGTATATCATCAAGTTGCATGACACAAAGAGTGTCTTAAAGTTTAAATACTGTATTAGTATAATTAAGTTCAATAACCACCTGACTACCCAGTTTATCATCCTCAGGTTTGTCATAGTATTGTCTATGGATCAGTTATTGTTCTCTTACTGCAAAATTGTTTGATATTGCTTAGATTACAGTAATATCTTGTCCATTTTCATGATTTAAGAGGCTTCCCAGGGTTGTGCAAGAGAACCATCTTTTGTTCTATGTATCTTGGATCGGTGTGCTGCCTGAAGCTCCAAGTTGCATCCAGCTGCAGCTGCCTGAAATGGAAAATAGATTAGGCATCACAGCAGGATTTTTAGGCTCCTTTTAATTCTCTGGAACTCACAGCCCTGTTAACTTTACTGTGCAGTTCCCATACAGCAACTCACATGACTGTAATTCCAGTGTTTTGGAAAAAAAAAGGTAAGTAAAATCGAGGTAATTCAGTAGAAAATGTGAGTTACCTTGAATTAATCTGTTTGTCAGGCAGCTGTTGAATGGTTTAGAGTCTGCTAGCAGTTACAAGCCCAAGGTCTGCAGCAGAAAGACTACATATAATCTGACTGACATCAGCAAAGTCTACTTGTGGTGGGTGCACTGATTTGTAATAGTCTTAAATAATAAGAGTCTAATTTGTGCTTGTATGTGCAGGTGTCACTCTGAGGAAAACCTGAAAGAGAGAGCTGTGAAATTACAGCAAAACAACCCTGAAGTCAGGAGTTTCATCTTGGACTTGAGCTTCCTTCACAGTGTAGGTAGCTCTAAACAAATCTCATGATCTATCACTAAAGCTGATTAAAAGTTATCAAATGAATTTTTATTTTTTTGTTCAGTTTTACATCACTCCTTTTCCCCTTGTGACATTGGTAAATAATGGGATTTTGTCATTTTCCCACCGTGAAACCATGCTTTCAGGCTTCCCACACAAACAGTGAAACTGGATTTGAGTAGCATTTTCCAGTCATTTTATGGCGTATTTCCACATAGATGAGCTTTAATGGTCCTTTTCCATTGCCTCTTCCTCTTTTTCCTTGCAGACATAGTTTTTACTCTTGCTAAATGAAGACTTTGAAATGTATTAGTGCAGCAAGTAAAGTGTTAATATGCCCTAGTTTTCATGCTAGTGAATGACTGAGGCCCCCTGGTGCCTTATTTATTAGCATTGCTAATAAATGTAGCATTGCAGTAACTGAGTTTTCCGTTTGTCCTTGTGTTTAATTACCCAGTTAAAAGAAGAGAAAATGCTCTTTTCCAGTACACATTCTTGTCTGGATCCCACAGTATCAGTGCCCTCCTACCCTTCCTTTTTCTTGCAGTTTTCCTCACAACAGTATAGCTCTACAGTAGCTCTCAAAGGAGAGGTGCAAGGCCATGTACCAAGCTCTCCAATACACAGGATGGATTTCATTTTTTTCAGACTGCCTTTTACCATCTTTCTTGTTTGCTCGGTTGGACAGTGGTGGTGGTATTCGCTCTCAGGGCTCCTCTTTGCATTTCTCCTTTCTGTTTCCCCTCTACTTTTAGAAAGACTATTTTGCATTCCTTCAACCCTGGCTTACATTTCCTTAGTTGAAAGTTGGGTGCCCTGTAGTTCATTGCTTCTGTTTATGCAAGAATCCACATCAAAGACTTCATTGTTCCCCATTTAAAAGATCATATAGAGATCAAAAGTAAGACTTGAAAAGCCAAATCTCCCTGGAAAACAGCTTACCCAAAATATCAGCAAAAGCTGTAAAAGCAAGAATTCAGCAATTCTGAATGTTGGGGTTTTTTTATTAACGCAGGTGTGGTTACAGCTCATGTAACTGGACACCATCTAGTGGAAAAAGGTCAAAAATAATCTGATTATGATCATGTGTTCATCCATTCTCTGGGGCTTATTCAAATGCTTACGGAGGGCAATATGTCAAACCTTCTTGCTGAAGGCTTTTCTGTGATCACAGACCAAAATTGTATTTGTTGTGGTGATTCACAGACTCAGGAAACTAAAAGTCAGCTTCTTGTCAGATTGTCTACTGATAGTTTGCAACCACCACCAGTGTATTTATCATTTGAAATTATTTTCCAACAAGTATGATCAATCAGTATCTTGTTTAGTAGTAGTCTGATGTGTAGAATTCAGTAATGCATTTGAAACCATGGTTTCTAGGTTCCTAGGTGTGTATGAGTTTTTTGTTTGGGTTGTGAGTTGTGGGAGGGTTTTTTTCTGCTCTGATTTAAAAGTATGAACTTTAGGTGCAGTGCTTAAGAACAACTTTGCAAGGAAAGTACTGCTTAATATTTGCAATACATTTTTACTAATATTTGCTTTAAGCTTCACACATTCAGCTCTTCTGAGGTTATAGGAGAGTGCAGTGTCTAAAAAAATACAAAAGACAATCCAGTGTTTGGTTTGGATGTTGTTATACAAACAAACATTTGTTAAGGCTTTAGAGTTGTTTGCCGATTTCTGTGTGAATAAGGCATTACCTTTTTGGTTTTTTACTTCTGTTTGCAAACAGGATGTTAAGTAATTTTGTGTTGACTAGCACAGCATGATGAATGAGTTGTGGAGGCTCTCAGCTGATAGTATGGATTCCTTGTGTTGCTCTTTTCTTAGCAGAATAAAGCCAGAGTTAATAATAAAGGACAAATATCAATTACACGGAGTTGTTTTATATTGTTAGTAGGTACTAAAACTGAGAACAGTACTAGGTCCTTTCTAGCTCTGCAAGGCCTGTCAGTCAGGAATGAATATTTGTCAAAAGAAGCTAAAACTGAAGAACGGTAAATTTGAAATTCAGTCCCTTCAGCTCTAAAATGCATATTTCTTTCAAGCCCAGGAAGCTGATAAAAAGTTTACATCTTGCTCACTGGAGCTGTCTCCCAACACAAATAGATGTCACCTGTCAGGAATGTATGTCAATTCCTTTACTTCATTTTATGACAGTCATTCGTTCTTCAATAGCAAAATGAAATACAAGGTCACTGCTTTGAAGCCCAAAGATCTTAAATTGACATCTAATATCAGAGCTGCTGAGAAGAAAAAAGAACTGTCCCAAAGAACAGACCAGCTGTTAACTTACAGTATCCAAGTAGTAAAGTGGAGTTTAGGAACTGTGAACTTCAGTCCAAACCCCCAAGTTTGGAGAGGGGCTGAAATTTGAAACTCCACAGCTGGGTCTCATTCTCTTTTATGAAAAGACCCTTTAGGCTGTGCACAGAAAACTTGAGATATGAACCTCTGCCTTGAAGTAAATGTGTTAAAACACGCGAATCGTACAAAAAGCAGAAGAAACAACAGATCTTGCGCCAACAGTTACACATGAGAAAACTCAGTAGATTTAGTCCTGCTTTATCCCATGTCTCTAATGAAACACATGAAAAGCTGAGATCCATGTAACTAGTAAAGTAAATTAAAACCTTTTATTTCCTACAGCTCAAACACATCTTTACTATAAAACTCTTCTAATATACCCTCTATATTCCTTGAGAAACACAAATGGGTTATCTTAAATCCTGCTATTAATCAGTCCCATAACCACTAGGAAAATATACCATCAAGTAGCAAAGAGCCCCATGCTGATAATATGCTCCCTTACTCTTTTTTTAAGATGCACCCATGAAAGCCCATCCTCAGCCAGTCCTTGGGGGCCCACCCAGCAGCCACTGCATCCAGACTTGCTGCCAACCCTTTGAATTACCTTTTCTGCCGTCTATGGAAATAAACATCAATACACCATCAGCCTTACACAGCCCCAAGAGCTGCAGGTTTACACCTGCCTTACAATCACCAGCTGTCTCTCCCTTGTCCGACATTGCGAAGCTTGCCCCAGACCCTTCCTCCCTTCATAATCTTGCTGGCAGCTGCTTGGTTTTGTGCAGTTCCAAGAAGTTGTCTTTGACACTGCTTTTGGCTGAGGAACTTGATAAACAGACTGATCCGACACAGACATGAAATCACTGAAGTCCCTGTTATTGGAAGGAAATCAGGTTAGTGGGAAGCTGTGATTTATTAAAGCAAACATCTGGGGGGGGAAATAGTTCTAAGGCAAAGGTGTGAAACAGAAGTACCATACTTCAACTATGGATTAGAAGCAGACACTCAGGATTTAAAGGAGTATTTGGCACCTACTGAGCAGAGTTCATTAGAGAGGAGAAAGGTGAGAGGTTTGGTGGTTAATGCCTGTTAGAGTGACAGGTCAGAGGGTCACTGAGTTGGTTAAAGTTTTGTAGCATTTGCCTGGAGTTGGCATAGGGGCCTCTCTGATTTCTCTGCTTTGAAGTGTTCAGTGGGTTCTGCTTGAATAGTATGCAGAATTGCAAGCTGTGCACGGTAGATCTTCTACAGGCCTGAGAAGAAATAATTGTCAATTTCAGAAATGTTATGTAATATTTCTTATGTAAGTCAAATGGGGAAGAGAACACTGAGCATTCCATGTTCAAAACTTGAACACAAGCTCCTGTATTCAAACCTTTTCTGTTGGCAATTTTGTGACAGAAAGATAATGTGACTTGCTCAGCTCTTCTGCTTTTAAACTGGGGAGATAATAGCTTCCCACCTCATGGTTTTGCTGTCAGGATCAACTTTAGACCATGAGTATGAGACGGTTCACAGAGCTGCTGTTTGGCAGAACCAGGGCAGATGCAGCCTTGGTCTAGTGTGAGGAGGTGGATGAGGAGGAAAGTTGCATTTGTCTGACCACTTTTGCTGCTACACTGACAGTAACAGTAGTGGGCCACAGCTCTGCTGCCCACTCAGTAAGTCTGTCTTTTCCTGGCACTACAGTACAAGACCTTTACCCCTGTGCATGAGCTCTTCACGAAACTGGATTCATAGAGATGAATGAAGGGCAGATGATGGAAAATTTGGGCTTTTTAGCATTTTTAAACAGATGGAACTCTTCACAACCCTTCTCTAAAGAAAAGATTGGGAAAGTGCTTTGTCAACATATCTTTGCTGCCTATAAAAAATGTTATCAAACTTAAGGCAATGAGGAGCTTTTTCTGATTTGATTTAAATTCCACCCAGTACATGGAATGCATGTGAGAGAAAACAAGTATGTCAGAAAAATGGCAACCCCATCCACAGAGGGTTACAGGCTGAAACAAAATGTGTGATAGGTAGGTGAGCCCAAAAAGCTGGGTGAATCTGGGTCAAATAAACAAAAACAGACAGATAAAAATTGTGTCCACAGGCCCCCCTGCTTATTTCTCTTACTGTATTGGAGTTACCAGGATGCATTAGGAAAGGACATCCTTTTTAAAAACTAAGTAGTGTACCAGTGCTGGGTTTAGTGACTTGCAAGAGGAAGCTTTTTCCGGGGGTATCATGGGAGGCAGTCTGAAAGTGAAGGAAGAGAAGTAGAAAATCACTGTTTTTCTAGAGTTTAACTAGACTGTGAAAGTTTTTGAAGAGAAGACAAGAAATTGGTGCCAGAGAAGACAAGAAGGGGTTAAAGTTGAAAATTATAAGAGAAAGGATCAAGAAAATTACCCATGACAGTTTGAGACCCAGAGAAACAGTTATCTGGGTCAGCAAGGTGTAGATGAATTGACAAAGCAGGGGGTTAACAGGTTTGGATGACAAGTTTAGCAGCACTGGTTATGGACTTGAATGGTGATGCTGCTGGCTGGAAGGAGTGTTTTGCCTGGATAGGAAAAAAGGGAAGGTTTCAGAAGGGAGGGTGGGTGTTGTGTCCTGACCCTGTAGGATGCAGTGAAAGGGATTTAAAAACACTTCTCTGTAACTGACATTTTCCTTTTTCTGTGAAGTTCTACAGACATGGTTTTCATAGCAGGCAACGCTAAGCATTGTGAGATTACCTGAATGCAATAGTAAAAATCATGTAAGCATCACCAAAGAAAGTTAATAGAAGAGTCATACAAGAGGAGGAATAAAAAGTTTAAAAGAGAACATACATAGTGGCCATGGGGCAAAGATGTAAGTAATAGGTTCATTCTAGAATGTTAAGTAGTTTGTTTTGCATAATCCAGAATAAGTGACAGCTAAAGCTATCTGGTTTTGTGTTTAGAATGCACTGTAGTTACAGTCAGTATAGCATTTCAAGTGCTGTATCTCTTCTCCCCCACTCCTGTACAACCAGTGTCTGGGAATCTGAAAATGAAAGGGATTTGCCTTTGTAAATGGTTCCACAAGTGGGAACCTTCCTACACAGAGTATGAAAAAGGTAGTCTGTCAGTTTTAGAAATACTTTACATAAAGAACTGATAAACAAAGTTGTCCCATACTTCACTACACTCCCCAAGCAGTGGGCTGTGATCCTTGGATGAAGAATGAAGAAACATTGCCGTGTTGCAAAATCAGCTGAAACAGAATTTCAAGAGCTTCAGCAAGGAATTTGATACTTTCCTTGCAAGGAATGTTGAGGTTACAGCTCTGTGCTATTACATGTCTTCACCACATATTTTGCCTGATGGCAAAGTTAAAAATTATTTTGCACTTTCAATTTTAAAATCTGTTAACTAGCAATCAAAAAGCAAAGAGGATCAATTTTAGTCTGAGAGGAAATAAGGCCACTACTCGCACGTCTCAGCAGCAAATTTTTGTGCTCTACAACCTGTGTACCCATGCAGATAAACCAGAGGAGCAGAATCTGATCTCATGCTTTGTCCTACTGCAACACTTGGGGTTTGTAGGTTGTTTTTCATTTCTGTAATTGGGGGAGGGATTTTCACACACCTCCTACTCTCTGGTTTCTCAGGGCCTGTGTAACATCAGAGTAAGGCATAGCATTCTCAGATCTTCAAAAATTTGTAATGATTAAAATATGATACAGTGTCTTTCTCTTATATTTTCCACACCTTCTGAAATGAGGCCTGAAATAAGGAGCCCTTCTTCAGCTGAAGAAGTTTCCTTGTGTCTGGTTTTGCCTTCTGAAGCTAGGTGGTGTTAGTTTTGCAGCCAGTGGCTGATGGGTCCTGTTCCTGAGGGCAGGCCCTGGGTGTCTGTCTGGGAAGCTGGTTGCTCCAGCTGGAGTTTTCCCAAAAGAACCAGAATCACTTGGAAAGGTTGGATCCATCTTGCAGATAACAGCCCAGCTGCCTGCTTAACCCCTAGGAAGGGAGAGCTGAGTTCCAGACAGCAACAGTCTCTACTGAGGTGGTGCTTAAACACCTCTCCTCAAACCCTGTCTGCTGCAGGTCTGTGATGGAAGGACTGGTGGTTTGGGCAGAGCTCTCTGGGGGGCTGTCAGCCCAATTTGCAAAAAAAGATTTGGTGAGAATTGATGTTGTTGTTCACAGTGGCCTAGTAAAAGAGCAGTATCAGCAAGAACAGCATAAGCAATGATACTTCTCAGACCTTAACCCTAAAACCGTGATATGAAGTTCAGGAATCTGAGAACGGAGAAAGCTACAGGGAATTGTCCCACGGAAGCCTGGGTGGGAGCAGTGCTTACCACTAGGTGGTAGTGGATCAACACAGTTATGTCTTTCACCAGCTGTGAGCCTCTGAAATTTGAAGCAGGGGCAGTTAGGGTGGGCTTAGGGCAGGGAGGTTTGGACCTGCAGAACTTCTGCTGCAATGCCTGGCCTACCAAGGAAAGTAACCGTTCAAGTTCCCTGCAAAACCTGTAATGATGGGGGATTTGAACCGTAGCACCAGGAAGTACAGAAGGCTCAGGAAGTAAAATGTTAGTAGAAAACGGAACAAAAAGATGAGCAGCCAGATCTGGGAGTGGAACCCTTTTCTTTCCATCAAAAATGAAAGAGCAGAACAAACAGAAATGAGACATAATCTGGCCATGCATGGTGTGGTGTACCCCTTGCAATGGCACTGTGCCAAACAGACTTCCTGGGTTAAGGGAAAACAGCTATTCTAAGGAAGCAGCTGTCATTTTATTAACCTATCTTAGTGCTCTGAGCTACTATCAGGCTACTGAGATGATTCTGCAGTAAGGCATCTAAGCCCTATGCAATCTTTAGTTTATAGGTCCCTGGACAGTACTATACTTCTCAGCAAACCTCCCAAAATGCTGCACTGAAATAGAGTTGTTAATTTTTATCGGTACTATATATGGCAGAAATTGCTGTCATTTTTCTTGAACAAAGGCATGCTGAGTGCCAATGTTAAGGTTCAATTTGAGGGATGCAAACAGGGCAGGCAGACAGAAGCTCAGACCTGTGAAATAACCTTTGTTCTGCTCTTTACTGGCAACAGCCAGTAACCTCAACATTTGGAGTCAGTCTCAGTGTTTGGAGTAGTATTGGGGCTAGTCAGTGATCTTCTCGTTTAATAGTTTCCCATGGAAACAAAGTTCCAACAAAGCAACCTGTTGTGAAAATGTTAATTCCATGCAATAAACCCCATCAGGTTGATTTTTCTTCTAGTGCACTCTCAGGCCTATCAGTGAGACCACCTGCCTGCCAGCCCATTGCAACCAGCTGCCGTGCCAGGCAGTCAGTGTCTTGGGTTACCAACATGGCCCACAGCCTTGGTCAAGCAGAGAGCACCTGGCAACTGTCTACCAGAGAGCACAGGAGAGAGATTGGAACAAACTGTGGGAGAAGGTCCAGATCTGTGACTCTTCTGATGCTGAATGTTTACAAAAGATATTTTTCACATGCTAAATCTCTTATCTTTCTGAAAAAAAAAAATAATTAAAAAAAATTAAAGTGTAAAATCTTATTTAGGAGAGGAATTGTGGTGTCTGTTCAGGCCTGACCAGTGTACTTATCGGGAAGGCATTTTAATGAATACTGTCCTACCTTAGATTGCCTTGGGTTTTCAAGTATCCCAAGATTTTCAGCCACCTTCCTTTACCAAGTAGAGATTGTAAGGCTGTGGAAGTAGCTAAGCCAACTGCATGGCAATCTGGTTACAAAAATTAAAATTTGAAAAAAAACTCCTTCTGGAGGATCATCACAGGTCCTTGAGCCAGGGTTTGACACTGAGAGAGCTGGTTTAGCTGTTTTTCCCCTCTAGCACTTCAGGGACAGGCTCCAAATGCTGAGTGTAGTACTATACCCCTGCTTTAGAAGATCTTTCATATGGAGTAGTTCTGGGCATTACATCATGCTTTATTAATGAATAAATTGACCACTTTGTAGAAAAGGTTTTAAGTGTTTTGTATTAAAGCCACGAAATAATAAGGGTAGCTGCTAGCACCTTGCAAAATAATAATGGAAGGATAAACTACAATAATAGGGTCATCTAAGTATCTCAAGAGAAGGAAGGATACAAATGGAGAAAATCTGAGGTAATTCTTTCTCAGTGCTAATGTACTGTTCAATTTTCTTCTCTATGCAAAAGGCCTTTTATATATGGCACTTCAAAATGACTATGTTTTAAAGCCAAGATCTACGTATGCATTTCTGGGCCAAATACTGTACAGAGTTTAGCGGACTTGATATACTCTTTAGCAAGTATAAACATAAGAAGTTTCTCAATGGCATATGAAACTACTGCCACATTTTTCTGGGAACTTAGTGCTTGGAGTGATCTTCTAAAACAGGGAGTCCCATTGTCTGCTGTTGCAGACAGCCTTGTCCTATTATTCCTTTATCAGATTTATCAAGCTTCATCTTAAAGCTGATTAGGCCTCTTGCAGCCACTGTTCCTGCCAGGAAATGTATTCCAGAGCATTACTTTACTGATGGGTAGAAATAATCATATAAATGTTTATGTGGCTGTTTCACAGCTGTGTATTCTTGTGCCAGCGTTGTCTCGTTGCTTAAACTGCTCTTTCCCTTTCTTTGTGTTTCTTTTCAATGCTTTACAGAAAGCCATCATATGCCCTCCCAGATTTATTAGATGAAACAAGCTTAGCTGACTTAGTCTTCTAAGTTAGTGTCAGATGCCCAACATCTTTCTCTGCATCCTTTCCAACATGAATTCATTTTTTCTGAACATTGCGGGCCTTGATGCTGTGCTTTTTTTTCTGGGGAAAGCCTCATCCAGGCAATGCCTCATGCCATGGTATTCAAGCACAGGGCTTTTATCTGAGATTGATGCAGTGCAACAAGTTGCTTTTGACAACTAGTCCCATCATCCCAGGCATGCCCAACCCAGCTCAGCTGAGTGTTCTATGTCACTACATCCCTTCTGCTGAAGAAGGAAGCTGGAGGCAAAAAATTAATAAATAAATAAATAGATTAAAACCTGAAAGAACTGCGTCTAAGGGGGAAATTCAGCTCCAGGTTTCTTTCCTTAGACCACGTCAGACAATCCTTCGAGTAGTGTGAGTATAGAGTCTATAATTTCTGAATTGGTCAAGCCATAATAAGAGGGTGGTTTTTCCTTTGTTAAATGTTTCCATATCCCTATTCTATAAATACTGTTACAAAATGCTAGGTGCAGACAGTGCTATATATTTTATAGGACTTGGAGTTCTTCCATTTTGGCCTGATATTGTCTGATGCCAAAGCTTTCCCAGGTAATTTTGAGGCATGTGGTTTGGGTAAACAGTAACAAATACAACAAAGGGTCCCTGATCTCTGCTACTCAACACAGAACAAAACTTTCACTCTGGAATCTTATAAATTAGGACATTTTAGGCCTACTAATGTTATTGAAAGGAGAAAGACAGATCTGAGTTGTACCCAAACCTGCTCTAACCAGTGAGTTTCCTCAAAGAGGGAAAATGCTTTTCTGTATTTGCTGAATTCTGAGTCTGTGACAAAATGGAAGTAAAGCAGAAGTCTGGGCCATGAGTGGTGTTCGGAAGGACACCATAAGCTCCTGTGTTAGAGATGCTCTAAGGGTATATACAGCCACTGCTTTTTTTTAACTTAATTCTCATTTTGTCTATTCCAGTTAATATCCATTGGTTTGTTAGGAGTAAATTCTCATTTACATTAGCACACAGTCAGAATGTAGGGATATAGGAAAGACTCCAAAGAGCACTTGGGCAAAACAAAAAACAAGTAGTGTGGTTTTGTTCAATTCAGTGTTTTTTTAAACTAATGCGGCCCAGTCTAAAGTGACCATCAGTAAAAGGTGGTACTCTTTTAGTGACATGATTTAGTGGTGACAAGGTAGTGCTGGGTTAATGGTTGGACTTGATGATCTTGAAGGTTTCTTCCAACCAGAATGATTCTATGATTCACAGCCATCCTAGTCCTTGGCTGTGTTTTTTGCTCTATTTATGTACCAAATTCCAGTTTTGCTGCATTTCTTTCTTGATTTGTTTTACTACTGTATAAAGGTCAATGAAGTGTTTAAAAGGTAAAACTGTCCAGATGTTAAAGCTCATGACAACTAAATAGATCAGCTTGATTCTTTTTAAAATAGTTATTGAGCTGGTCAATCTGTTGTGTTGCCTTGCCTTACTGAACGAGGACCACTTTGCATGTGTGAGGCTATGCTTCCTAGAAGGCAAGCTGTACAGGGGACAGGTATGTAACTGTATCTTCCTCTGACACACTTTGAGGAAAGCATGTAAAAACAGTGTCTGTTCAGAAAAACTGATGGACTCAGAGAAACATTGTCAGCCTGGGAAAAATCACATAATCCCTATTCCCTTTTTAATTTAATTTTTTTCTTTGTTTAATATTTATTAATTATTATAATTTGGCCTGATACAAGATAGTGAAGATGAGTGCAACTATTTCATACAAGCATACTTTTCAGTAGGCTATACCTAGTGAGACATGTGATTACCTCAGTATGTTGTAGACTATATGGAGATAAGCAGTTTCACATGATACCTTCTCACCCACCCAAGAGAAGTCCCTCAGGATAAGGGAGAATGAAGCAAATAAATATCCACTAGTCCAGAAAAATTCTGCTGCCAATCCCATAGGGTTTTTTTAAGATTAGGTGTTCTGTTTGAGATTTTCCCCTCATTTTCCATCACCCTGATTTCTGAAGTCCTTCTCCTTTTGTCTGCCTCTAGCCTCTCGATCTTTCTCCTGGAATAAGAAAGTAAGAACAAACCTTTTTTGTCTATTCTATGTCTCTACTTTGCAGGAGGAGAAAGTGCAAAAGAAGTGTTGGTGCCCTTCACTGAAGTTCGTTGAGGAAAGAATTAAATGGTCTTAATTGTCAGAGGGCCTCTATCATTGCTAATGCTGTGACAGAGATCTCAGTTCCCATGTATGAGGCTCATGTTTAGTACTTGATGAACATAAAAGGTTTGATCACTCAAAGATGTTGATTAAATCACAAGCAGACTTGTGCTTTAAAGGTGTGTATATAAATAAATAAGTCTTTGGAGACATGACAGGTTGTAGTCATACACTTGTTTTCCAGCCACGTTCAGTTTTAGGCCAATAGACTTTTTAATCGATGGAGTACAACACTTAAGCATTATAGCATTATCTTTAACCAAAAGTCCTTTCTGTACTGCTGGCTTTACACAATCAGTTTTATATTTTGCACTCGGTTGAGCCCTGCTGAACAATTAGCACTGGTGGAGTGTTTTGTCTTACGTAAATCCAAGAGTGAAATCAGGCACTTAGGGGCCTCTTGGTTCTTTCTTCTTCCTCTGATGTGAAAGAAATGTGGGAGAAAGTGAGAGAAGAGGTCCTAATGACTGCATGTTCCTATGGGGGATTTGCAATAAAATTAACACACTTTAAAAAAAACATGTTTTACCTAAAAATAACTTTTAAGTTATTTTTATATACATCTATATATATATGAAGGTGTTGTCAGGACTGCAGACCGGTCAGCCTCACCTCCATCCATGGAAAGGTGATGGAACAACTTATCCTTGGTGCTGTCTCTAGGCATATCAAGGACGAGGGGGTCATCAGGAGCAGTCAACATGGTTTTACCAAGGGGAAGTCATGTTCATGTTTGACCGACCTGATAGCCTTCTATGAAGAAATAACCAGGTGGATAGATGGTGGTACTGCAGTGGATGTGGTTTATCTTGATTTCAGTAAAGCATTTGACACCATCTCCCACAGCAGCCTTGCAGGTAAACTGAGAAAGTGTGGTCTGGATGATCAGGTAGTGAGGTGGATTGTGAACTGGTTGAAGGAAAGAAGTCAGAGAATTGTGGTCAATGGGGCAGTCTAGTTGGAGGCCTGTGTCTAGTGGAGTCCCTCAGGGGTCAGTACTGGGGCCAGTACCGTTCAGTGTATTCATCATTGACCTGGATGAGGGCACAGAGCGCACTGTCAGCCAGTTTGCTGGTGATAC
>WTSP01023448.1:0-41843 GCA_025331215.1 Actenoides lindsayi | reverse complement strand
CCTTCCCTCGGGACGCGGGCGGGCCTTGCTGGGGGTTGCAGTGTGGGTTAGCGGAGAGCGGTGCGGTGGGCGTTAGGGAGGTGCCGGGCTGACGGGACCCTGCCCTCAGGGTCCGGGCGGCGGAGGGAGGAGAGAGGAGAGGGGCCTCGGGCCCCCTGGCCGGCGGGAGCAGCTCCAGGAGGCGGTGGCGGGGAAGCGGTGCCTGGGTTGCCCCCTTTTACCCCCTCGCGACTCCGTGGAAAAGTACCAACCTTTAGAGTGTTGGTAGCAGAATAACTAATAACTAATCTGAAAGGGGTTTTGTGTTGGTTTGTTTGGAAAACTCCTTATAATTTTCCTCTGTTTAACAGCTAACCACGCTGGCATTAGTTTGATTTTGCCTTCAGATGTATTTAAAAAGCAAAACAAAACACCCGAAAAGTGCTTAGAAGTATTTGTGCGAACTGTAGTTGAAAATGTGGTTCATCATGACGAGGTTGCTAACTTAAAGTCAGTGCAAACAGCGTCGGGTCTTGGTCAGAAGTGAAAATGAGGAAATGGAGGAGGGGAAAAAAAACCCAACCAGCTGAAGTGCACTGGCCTAGAAAGGCTTCAGTTCCTTAAAGGAAAAGTGAATTGGAGAGAGGAGAAAAAAAAAAAAAAAGGTGTCTAAATGAAAGGATCAAGAGGTTTGCAAAGCTGGACTTGTATCCTCCAGCAAACTGGAAATCTATTCTGAGAGCAACCAATAAAAAGCACCATAAACTAAGGTCTCATGTACATTAGAAAATCAATTGCTGCTTCTTCAGTTTTATTGTTCTGCACAAAGAGAACATCCGTGCTCTAAGAACCTTGACTGATGTGTTTATTTTTGTGCCACTCCAAAGTAAATCACAATGTGAAGCTGCTGTCACTCTAATGCTTAGCTCTCTGAGACAGCAGCTGATAGGCCTCCTCAGTTTGCAGACAAGTCACATTTCTCTTCCCTTGCTATTCCACTAAATACTTCACTTTTTCATTCTGTTCCAGATAAATTTTTTGCTGCTCTAGCATGGATGCCCTCCTGCTGTGTTGTAGCTGATTTAGGTTGCTTGCACCCTTCTTTTCCTGTCCTCTACCACAGAAACAACTTTGCACTTTGTTTCTTCACTGTTGTTTTCCTCCTTCTTTTCCAGAGATGGGGATACCCTAGTCATTGGTCATGACCATAATTCTTTACATAACTAATTTAATCCTAGACTGAAGACTGCTTTGTAGGTGAAAAATATAGCTCTCTGTGTTTTCATAGAATTATCTAGATTGGAAAAGACCTTTAAGGTCATTGAGTTCAACCATTAACCCTACTGTACCAAGTCCATCACGAAGCCATATCCCCAAGTACCACATCTGTGCAGCTTTTAAACACGTCCAGGGGTGGTGACTCAACCACCTCCATGGGTATCCTGTTCCAGTGTCTGACAACCCTGTCAGTGAAAAAACTTATCCTAATGTCCAGTTTAAACCTCCCCTGGAGCAGCTTGATGCCAGTCCCTCTTGTTCTGTTACTAGTTACTTGTGAGAAGAGCCCAGTGCCTACTTCTCTACAGCCTCCTTTCAGGTAGTTGTAGAGAGCGATGAAGTCTCCCCTCAGCCTTCTTTTCTTCAGACTAAACAGCCCCAATTCCCTTAGCTGCTCCTCATAAGACTTGTTCTTCAGACCCTTCATCATCTTAGTTGCTCTTCTCTGGACCCACTGCAGCACCCCAATGTTTTTCCTGTGTTGAGATGCCCCAAACTGAACACAGTCATCCAGGTGTTTTATCAGATGCAGAAACTGAAGTGACTAATTCTACCTGAGGCTGCCCAGTGGTCAGGGGGATATATAACTCTGGGGCCCTGAGGTGTTTTGTACACATGTATGTATATGATTGTCTTTCAGTATGGAAGAACCAGAACAAGAATTAATTAATTGCCCCTCCTTGCTTGCTCTTACACTTACGGAAGTGGGAAATAAGATACATCCTCTAGAGAAAGGGCTTGAGAAGAAAGCAGACATTGATCTCTGTGGTCTTTGTAGCTGACCAGTAGGAAGTTATCCATGATTCAGAGTTGTGTGGCTAAGCTCTGAGTATGGATTGGATAGCTGAGGAACAGACACAGTGCAGGGACAATTATGAAATTAGCATAGTGTGAAAAAATACTGGAGTGCAGGTAAGGTTTATTGTTAGAAAAGCAGACTGTATTGAAGCCTGCTTGGAAAATGCATTGGTCATTTATCAAGCATGTAGCATGTATGTCATATAGTCCTTTCTGACAACAGCCCAAAATCTCCTTATTAAGAAGCAAACAAAATTTTTTTTCCTAAGAACCGAGATGGAAATCTTCTTAGAGCAGGGACTGTAGCTCAGATGGAGGACATCGTGTCTCTTAGTGGTTTTGTTTTGTGTTCTTGAAACTGTTCAGACCTCATGCCTCCCTGCTAGGCATACAGAGGAGTGCAGGATGTATCTCTGCATCTTCCAGCTTAGTGTGGGGATATTGGAGTATCCCACTGGTGAAAATAAAGTTACTGGTATGGCTTTTCACAGTTCATTTGCTGATCTATCTTGATTGTCAATCAGCTCTGATGAATGTGATCTTAGATACGCTTATGTCCCACATCAGTGTGGTGTTTCAGTGCGTGCCAAGCTTTTTCTGCTGCTGAGGAAGGGAGATTCTTCCTAATGGTACAAGAAGTATGACGATACAAGAAATACCCTTTCTCAGCAGAGGGGCAGGTATATAATATATGGCCCAGAATGTTCCTGCAGTAACTGTTGGACCAGAGGCCTGTCACTTGCCTGTTGGTAGTTATTCTGAAAAGTACCATGTGGTTAAGGTATAAATATGAAGATATGACCATAAATGTTTCAAAAAATTATTCTCTTTTCTTCTTATTGACCTGGACAGGCTGCTGAGTTGGGCAGGGAGAAATTTGATGAAATAAAACAAGGGCAAGTGTAGAGTCTTGTGTCTGGGAAAGAACAACCCCAGGTACCAGTATAGGCTGGGGACTGACCTGTTGGAGAGCAGCGTAGGGGAAAGGGCCCTGGGGGTCCTACTGGACAGCAGGATGACCGTGAGCCAGCACTGTGCCCTTGTGGCCAAGAAGGCCAGTGGCATCCTGGGCTGTATTAGAAGGGGTGTGGTTGGTAGGTCGAGAGAGGTTCTCCTCCCTCTCTACTCTGCCCTGGTGAGGCCACAGATGGACTACTGTGTCCAGTTCTGGGCCCTTCAGTTCAAGAAGGACTTGAAAGAGTCCAGCGTAGAGCCACAGAGATGATTAAGGGAGTGTAGCATCTCCCTTCTCATGAAAGGCCGAGGGAGCTGGGTCTCTTTAGCTTGGAGAAGAGGAGGCTGAGGGGTGACCTCATTAATGTTTATAAATACATAAAGGGTGAGTGTCGGGAGGACGGAGCCAGGCTCTTTTCTGTTATGTCCAATGATAGGACATGGGGCAATGGGTGTAAGGTGGAGTATAAGAGGTTCCACAGAAACATAAGGAAAAACTTTTTCACTGTGAGGGTGATGGAGCTCTGGAACAGGATGCCCAGAGGGGTTGTGGAGTCTCCTTCTCTGGAGACATTTGAAACCCACCTGGACACATTCCTATGTGACCTGCTCTAGGTGGTCCTCCTCTGCTACAGGGTTTGGACTAGGTGATCTTTCAAGATTCATTCCAACCCTTAACATTCTATGGATCTGTGATTCTGTGACTTGCTCTTCACTTCTTTATTTTCACTATTATTGGAAAATACCAACCATGTCATTTAGGCTGACAGTTGTGCTGTTTCGTAACTGGAGATGATGAAACAGTGGCAGGTGTTTATAAAACCTCTTCTGCAGGCTCATTATGATATATGCAATAATTAGCTCTCCTGGGGATGTACTTCCCAGCAGCCTGTACAAGTGACTCACATTGACTTCAGTGGGAGCTCCATGCAGGGAACTGCGTCCCTTTATATAAGCATGGGAAGGAAGAGTGCTGTCATCCTTACTTAAGGAAGGCAATTTGCATCTGTATATATAGCTGGCTATTTTTATGTCATCCTCCCATTTTACTCAGTGCCATTGAATTCTGCCTACTCTTAATGTTCTTTCAGAGATCCTTTTCTCCCACCTCTCCCACGGCATTTGATTTCCTCAGGCACTGTGGCCCCTGTTTTTCCTTTTCAGCGCATCGTCCCCAGTGATGGTAGTGTCACCCCAGAGATATGAAAACAGAACTGTTTGCTCTGGCTCTGAGGGATTCCTCTTTCTCCTAAAGTCATCCCTCTAAAAGGTATCAGTTCCGAGTTTTCTCCCTCTCTTGCCTACTCCTGCTGTACATTACTGCTGCTGCGATAGTTTCAGCAGATCAAATCCCAACATATGTTGGGGTGCCAGAGCTGACTGCTGCTTTGTGGTTTGTGTAAGCCTTAGCTGTCATGCTTGCACAGTGTAGTTTGTGAGCCTGACTTTTTGTGCATTGTATAAGCTCTGTATGAGTCACAGTGTCAAAGATTCATGGGAATCTTTCCAGTAACTTCAGTAGGCTTTGACTCAAGCCTCCAGCACCCTTGACTGAAACAGATGGTGTGTCTGCAGGAAGGCAGGCAGCCTGATGGACATCATTTACTGCTGTATGATGTCGCTGACACTGATTTACACCAGTTGTTAGTGAAATAATAATTTGCACACATGCAAAGCCTTTTCTGAGAGTTGCCATACCAAGTCCACACCTGTCACCCCTTTATACCATTGCTCTGTCCCTGACAGTGGGGGCTGTAAGTGGAGAAGCAGCAATGGACAGATGTGGGGTAACCCACTTCTATTACAGTCTTCTCTCAGAAACTGGGATTGGTTTAGTCCTTAAAGCATGGGCCTTTTTGACATTCTAGCATTTATTTTTAAAACATTCAGCTTGGGGGGGGGTGTGAAGTGATTTGCTCGACATTGTCTGTCATTTCTACAGACAAGTGGAAATGCTAACTTTGACTTCAAAGGTAGTGCAGTAAAAGTCTGTTTACTCGCAACACAACCTTTCTGAAGTCATCCTGTGGTAGAGAGCAGCAGCCTAAAATGTATACTTTGGATTACTGGAAAACCTTTAACAGTCGTGGAAGTATCACCAGATATTTCCTGTCTGTGTAGAAGTAAAATGACTCCTGTTTATTAAGGTCTCATCCTCAGAGCTGACAGAAGGTACATCATACAGCAATTGCTTGCACCTCTGAGGCATGAAAGGGTACATCCTGTAAACGCCTATATCTCTAGGCAGTCTACAGATACAGCTGCTGATTGTCTTTGAAGTGACTTGCCATGATGACTTCCTTATTGCTGTCATATTCTAATTGCTTCTTTTCCA
This sequence comes from Actenoides lindsayi, assembly GCA_025331215.1. Taxonomy (NCBI): domain Eukaryota; kingdom Metazoa; phylum Chordata; class Aves; order Coraciiformes; family Alcedinidae; genus Actenoides; species Actenoides lindsayi. The sequence continues at coordinate 36,499 of WTSP01023448.1, read as the reverse complement.
GTAAGATTCTGGAAAGGGTGATAAAGTTCAGCACTTCTTAGTCTGGATAGTTGTGGACTCCCCTTTGTCTGTGTCTGTTTTGTCTGCTGGAACTACTGACCCTCAGGCCAACATGATAGCAAATTCTCAGGAAGAGAAACTCAGAATGTTTTTATTCCTACCACCTGGCAAAGATCAGAAAGCTCTCTATTCTGCCTCCTAAACTGTGATGTTGTAGATAATTTATTTAGCTTACAGTTTTCAGTGAGAATGAAACTGGGGAACATTCAGTCCAAAAAATACAAGCAGCTGTTGGTCAAATTGTAGAATGCAAGAGTTAAAATTTAAATCTCTATAGTTTAGTTTCTAAAGGTGAATGGAGGTATCAAAGTAAAACTGGCCATGGTACTGAACACCAAAAAACCACGTTCTAGTTTAATGAAATGCTCATGGTGATCAACCACTTTCACAGTTTCTTTTCTTCTTAAAAAAGGCTCTTGCATGAGGAACTCTCTCACTGCTCACGCTCCATCAGGCTCATGTTTTAGTTTTCCTCCTGGGGCAAAGAACAGAGGAGAATCCTTTGTGTCCAGAATACAAATTTAATCTCCAAATGAGCAAAGACTCCATGACTCATGTTCTTTCTCTTCTGGTCAGGTCAGCCACTGCCAACAGCTTTCTCTCCTCGTTTACATCCAGCTGGGAGTGTGGATGGTTCATGTTGCAGATCACTGTCATACTGATGATGAAAGAAGAGGGAAAACTATTTGTATGTCTCTAATAAACTGTGAGATGTGATTAAAATATTCAGGACTTAAGTCACCACCAGCTTTAGAAAGGGAATTCTTCACAGATTCTGGTGTACTTTTAATATTTAAAAGAAATGAGGCAATTTTTACCTTGTACTCTCCTAAATATTAATAGATTGCTTATTATTTTAGAAAGGAAAACACTTAATGGATTTTATTTGCTTTGGATAATTTTTACTAACTAGAACTACTTAGAATTGGAGTTTACAAGCAGTATCACATTTTTAAAATTTTTCTTTCTTAGGGAAAGTAAAGAAATTTAACAGAAAACTTTGGTTTTGAACAATACATAGAGCATTTCTGCCTGCATATATGCTGACAGATATATATGTGATACTGAGATACTGAATTGCATCAGACTCTACCTTTCATCTATGAATGTCATTGCAAATTTGGTTCAGTACCTTATGAGAAAACTTCCTTCTTGAGTAGTATTGTGTTTTGCCAGTTACTAAAGCTTTAGGATTTCTCATTCATGGCTTCAAATCTGGTTTAATGCTTCTGCTCTAAAAACTAAGATTTCTTATGATATTCATCTGAAACCTCAATTCAGAAAGTGCTCCACATGCAAATCGACTTGCAGATAGTCAGGAAATGTCACTGGTGGTGTACACAGTTATGGGGCAAACAGAGAGAGGAAGAAAAGGGTTACACTTTGTGAACTCACACCTCCTCATTTTAAAAATGGTCCTGAGGGATTTCTTCAGAAATACACTCTTATCTCAAGGCACAGTTTGCTTATGGTGGGGGTAGAGGTTGGCTATGTATATGTTCTGTGTTCCTTCTTTAAGTGTGTAAGAGTGTAAGACCATTTCTTCTGCTTCCTCTTGTGGCTGAAAACAGGCTGGTTCACAGATAGTCCAACTCTGCAGTATCACTAGAAGAGATAAAGAGTGAAAAAGAAGAGGATTGTTATCCACTTCTTGCTGTTCAATGACACAAAACAAGTTAGTGGTTAATGCGTAGATGTGCATACCACAGAAACATCATGGCCAGCAGAAAAATATACAATAAACTCCACTGAGCTGTTGGAGGCTTGTCACTTGCCAGCAGAGCAGACCCTTGGCAGCCCTTGACGGGAGCTCTGTTGCAACACTTGTCTCTGCAGAAGACACCACGCTGCTTATCCTTTGCAGAAGGACTTCAACATCCAACTTTGACAAGGATAGTTGGTCCAAGCTCTGTGCGAAAAAAACCACAAAAGTGACATTTTTTTCCCTTGCTTTATTTATTTTATCCAACATCTAAGGAGTAATTGAGGCGTGTGAAGCTCCACCTGCCAAATCATTAATTCCCATGGCTCTTGCAGGGCACTCGAAAGTGCAGCTGAGCCCTTTGCAACCCACCTGTCCTGTTTCTGCACACATGGCCATATCATAGGTAGCTGCAAGCAGTCTGACTGTCAGATGGTAGAACTGCTAAGCAGTACAGCAAGACTTGGCATGCAGAATCATGAAGTGCCCTAGAAGGTGTCCTTAAATGCCGTGCTCACAGATTTACTGTCTCAGTTGTATGGGTTAAAAGACCCATGCAATCTGGACAAGGACAGAGCACCATCCTCTGGCTATACTTCTCAATTTGGGCACCCCTATCTAAGATCAGACAAATAATGTCCTCGTTAGCCCTTGTGACCTGTTGAGACCCTTCAGTCTTTCTCTCTACCTTCTTGCAGAAGTCCAGCTAAGTAGTACTCTGGGTTATGTTTATGTTATAACATGTCACATATATGGAAACAGTGTCTTCTGAGCATTTTAAGGTTTCATTCATATTTTTCCAACATTTGTGAATTTTTTTTGTGATTTTTTTTTTCCCACCTCTGTCTAGATTGTAACATATGGTATCAAGCTTGAAGAAGGTTTCTCTTGTTCTTCAATTGAGCCATGGCCTTTGTGTACTTTCACCACAACAGAGAAACACTGATTTCTAATGGCCTGACATTTATCTCTTTGAAAAGAGTCAGAAGGCAATTCTTAGGAGGCAGTGATGGATTTTGAGGTATATTTGAAGTATATTGAGGCAATAGGTGTGATGATTTCGAGTGCTGTTCACACACAACTCATGCATAGAAGCTATTCATTTTAGATGCAGGTCATGTTCTCCTAACGCATGACAAGTTATATATGGTGCCATAGGTCATATATCATGATACTTTCTTCTTTTACAACAATATGTATAACAGTTTTAGTTCCAGTACATCTTGCAAATAGATTATTTTATAAAGCAGGAGTACAAAACTGCAGCCACTTCATACATAACAGAAATTGAGTGATTAGCAGAATCAAGTCATTATTCTACCTCCTTTAATGTTGTAGCTACGTAACTCAATTTGTAGTGATCAGCCCATATCCCATAGTTTAATAGCATTAGCGACCATAAGTATTTAACCATTTGGTTGTTGTTTTCTGAGGTCTTTGTCATTTGATTTAACAGTGCTCAGGCTGTCAGACATAACATATTTAATAGTATCACCTGTTGTGCAATAAGTAAAACCTGAAAAGTTAGTAGTCCAGGGTAAATAAAAATGGAGTTCAAAGTCTGTGGATAAATCAAATACTTTCCATGGAATGCAGGAAGAGAAAGAAGCTGTCTTAGGCTTTAATAAAATATGTGTACTCCTCACAGTGTACTTTGTGCTTGAGAATGAAAGCTCATGGATAGCATTGGAGTGCTTGCTTTCATTGCAGCACTAATTCAAATAAACTACTATCCAAGCAAATTCGTCTTGAGTTAGCTTGTCAAGTGTGATTGTCAACACAGTAAGACTCTAGAGCTGCACAGAGTTACACTGCAGAGTAGCTAAGATTGTACCCTCATGTTACAAACATGTGATGACAAATTTGACTTAAAATATTCCTTTCTTTCCCTGCTGCAGCTGATTCAACTGTTCGTGTCATTGGATGCTAAACTGTTTCTGAGAGAACCTGTACTGGTGACATGGATTCACCTTCTACAGGAGAGGAAGGGAGGACTTTCTGTGTGTAGGAACCTCTTCAGCTGGATCTTCTGGTGATGGAGTAATAGTATGGAACCACTGCCTGTTGGGTCAGTAAGGACAAGCCTGGGAGCTCACAAATAACTGCAAAGTGAGCTTCTATGCTCTGTGCTGTCAGTCTGCCCATGCCCGGGTGGGAAAATCATTGCCAGCACATCTGTATCTTTGCTTTTCACTGGTCCTTCTAGAGTGTACTCCCTCTATTCCCCTGTCTTGTGTGAAACTCCAGGATCAACCATCTTGTATCTCTGAAGTTCAACACTTCTTACCAACCATGGCTCTCAGAAGCTCCAGGTAGTTCAGCATTTATGAGACTTTCCTTCTGGGGCTGACAGCAGCATGCAGACACTGTGACTCACATTTGATCAACCCCTGCTCTATGCAGAGATGGGCTACATCAATCAAGTGAAATGGAGTGGCTCCCTGTTTAGCCAGCACACAGAAAAGCAGAATTATGCCCATTACTCATGCTGGGCTTAAAGGAACAGCTCGCAGTCAGAGGTCTTCCATGACAATATCTCATCAACAATCTTCTAGAAACTCTCGCTGATAAAATCTTGTGCTTACTCTTTTCCTCTTATACATCCTTTATACAGTGTAGCATAGCAATCTCTAGGAGATTACACCATTACAGACTTGCAGTTCTGGAGCAGGTGTTTATTTATTGATTCACTCATTGAAAACTGCTCTGTGATTGTCCTTTCTTTCACTAAAATACTATGATTTTTATTCCACCTTGTTAGGGGATATATTAAATTAATTGTTCAAGGAGGTATGTTAAAATGCTCACTGTAGTGAAGGTTTAATGAACAGAAAACTTTACACTTGAAAGTGGCTTTTCTACTGCTTAGATTTCCTCTCAGTATCTTAGCAGGCTCTTAGTCTTCAGTTCTGCTTTATTGTTCCTCCTGGGGACCTCAGTTAGGAGTTCACTCCAAGCTGCTGTGGCTAGCCAGGTCTGGATTCAAACTTTTGTGGGTTTTGACTTAGATGCCAAAATTAACTGCCTGCCTGAGCAATTTCTGAGATCTCATTGGCCACGGTGGTCTCAGATGACCCAGACAGGGTTTGCATATTATTGCCCTGGTAAGTGATTCAGTCTAACACATTAAAGTACAGCATGACTTACCAGTGCACCTGCCTGTCCATTTATATTTAACAGTCCTAAGTCAGCTCCACTGGCAGGAAGTTACTGGGCTCAGTCAGGAGATAGTCTTGACCAAAATAATAAGTATGGTTTCTTCTCTTCAATGTCCAAAGAATTTTAACCTCTACTCTGAATAGATTATATTATTTTTCACGTTGAACCACTAATTGATTTTTTCAAGGCAGAATTTCTCACACCAGTTAATGCATACTGTTTATGTGATTTGACTCCGAAAAACTATCTTTGCTTACTTTCTTTTATTATTTTTTCTTCTTTTTCTTTCTTATTTTTTTTTCTTTTCCCTTTTTCCTTTTTTTTTTAAAGTTTTTTTGCGGAATATCCTATTTCACATACCTGGCAGGCAATAGGAAGCAGTCATGTTTGTAAAACAAACCCTAAAATCTACTGAGTTTGTAACAGAAGCATGGTACCAACATAAGCAGTTCTATCAGAGCACATGAAACAGCTATAACAACGTTGAGTTCTTCACAACAGACAGCAGCAACAGTTTATGAAGCATTTTAATATGTTTATTTCCTTTTTGAATAAAATGTCAGTCTCCTTTCTCTCCACCAATAGCAAATAATAATGGGACTGAAGATGAGACAATTGTTCTAGAAAGTCTCGGGGTCCAGACAGTCATCTGCAGGGAGGCAGTCTGTGGCTTTTCCCCATACAGAACCGGTGTTTCACAAGGCGTTTGTTATCAAGGAAGCGGAAAATTCAGAACTGAAAACTCCAAGCAAATATGAAAGGCAGACAAGTCCTAATTCACTGCTTTCTGCTTTGCAAAAACAGACTTGCAGATTTTATACAGTATCGGTGAACATACTCAACATCATTACCTATAGACCAAGAAAAGTAAACTAGATCAAAGCCAAATATTTATTTGCATTATTAGATGGGGATTCTAAATCTGTCAGGAACAGAATGTATAATACTGCTTACAGGCATTCCTGTTCTCTGTTTGAAAAGAAACCAAGTGATATGCTCAACTCTTACACTTTTATTCCAGAAATAATTGGGGAAAAAATTTCTATAGAAACTACTACTTTACTCGTTCTACAGGCTGAAAAATATTTAATTTACAACCAGGAGTTTTAAAAAACCTGCACAGACTGACAAGTTCCCTGAGCCTCTGAAGTTAGTATATTATAAATCAAATAATAACGATAAACGTCAAACTCTTTCACAAGCTTGTTTTTAAAACCTGGAGTTCCTAACTTTGGGGATAAAACATTGCTCTTTTGAAAACCAAAACATAGTTCTTTTGTGGATGTAAAAAGCTGCTAGCAGAGGGCTTGGTTCTCACAATATTTGGTGAGAATCCTACCTTTCTCGCCAGTGTTATGAAAAACAGTAGGATATGTTTTGTAAGCTGGACTAGTACACGGTGTTTTGTTAAGTTCTGTTTATGGTACATTGGAAAAATATTTTGAAATAGTTGTTGTAGAACTTTAGCCAATCACCCTAGGAGATGGGTGATCACTGACCAATCGCCCTATGGGGCTAGGGTATATAAAACAGGGTTATAATTTAATAAAGTTGCTTCTTTTGCCTGCTCTTGCTGAATTTGTGTGTTGCTGCATCTCTCCACTCCAGGTATAAACAGCAACATTCTTTCTGTCTTCTCTGTGAGGAATGAGGAATGTTTGGACACATCTTCCCCATGGAAGCTGTCACAGAAGTTAGGTCAGTGGTTGGAGCTGCAATTTTGGAAAATATTTTCCTTTCTATTATGTTTACTGGATTCCAATCCTGATTGTTCATTAGAGATGCTTGGAGTAAATATGACTCACCAGGTGTATGACCTTGCCTGAAGATCTGGGAGTTCAGAATTTTTCAGTGGCTGCTGCCCAGTTACTACTAAGGGATGACATGAAGAGATTTCCTGGAAACTGTGATCATCTGAAGGGAGAGAAGGTAGAATTGGATCTTATTGTAGTGACTCACGTTCCCTCCAGAACAATTAAGTTTAATTGCCAATTAAACAATCTATGAGGAACTACCTCCTGCACCAGCTAAGAAACAAACTCTGGTATAGCATGGACAGACCACTTTTAAAATAACATTAAAAGCAGCATGTCATGTTAGCATTGTGAGATTTACACTAGCTGGCTATTGGTTTTCAGCTGAAGCTACTAGTTTTCCTCAACCATGGTGTAAAAAGGAATTGAATCAGTCACCCTCTATTCAACAGAAAATGAGCAAAGTTCATTGTCCTTCAGAGGACCTCAAGTCTGAAACCTTGGTTAAAAAGTCCTCCCAATCTAGGCAGTAGCACAGGACCTATAACAATATCTGGTGCTCTGTAGAGGTAGTAATGGCATAAGAGCTGATGTCTTAAGACAGTGAGGAAAATTGCAGGCAATGTTATTGACATCTGTCTTTTCACTGGGAGCAGGAAGTAAGGGGTAATTAAAAACGTACTGTTTTCCTGTACCCTTAACTTTTAACTAAATATCTGGACCCTAAGGTGTCACATTCTTGCATGTTTGTATTTGCTGTGGAGGCAAAAGCTGCTCACACTTGTGTCTCCTTGAAATCAATAATGTGGCTCCTGCTGTCTTTGGGGGGAGCAGAGGCCAAAGCTGCAAATCCTACCAGATAATTGTAAGTGAAACAAAGAGTGGCAGTGTGCAGTAAAACCCCGCATGGCTGTGATTCAGAAAAGCACTCAATGTTCTTTCTCAGGGAAGTAAATCACGTAGCAGCAGGAGACATTTTCAGTGTTTTGCGTGCTCCTCGGGAAAACTAAACACGGTTTTGACTGTGCAGGTTTATGCACTCCACTCTTGAGGGAGTTTTTTTGTTTGCTTCTTTGGTTGGTTGTTTTTCTACGACAAAAAAAAAAGCTTGTTCCTTCCTTTAATATGTTCCAGCGTGCATTTATTTCGACAGCTGATCACTGAAACCCCAAGAAGGCAACAGCTGTTGGGGATGCGTAATCAGATTGCCCAAATAATTAGTGGTTTTATATGGACTTGCCTTTTTTTTCCCCTCTCCTTCTTGTGGTTTCAGCATTGATGACACTGTTAAAAAATTCTTAATGAGGAACAATGTTATATAAATGTTGGGTAAACTAGGTCTTCTTTCATATTCAAAGCATAGCACACAATTAAAATGTAGCATGGATAGAATCTTAGCTTCATTTAACTCACGTCAACCCACCCACTCTATGCTGAAATGAATATATCCTGCTTTTCATTTGATGTGTCCTGTTGTGTTAAATGTACCATCTGATCTAAAAGTGGCAAATCTTGTGGGTGCCCAGAGCTGTTATCAGAACCAGACGCTGCATGCTTGCAAGACATGCCTCCACACAGCAAATCTAGTTAGAAGAAAAAGAAACTTGTAAAATTACCTCATTTGTCTTTTCAAAACATGTTTCTCTTCCACTTCCTTGCAAAGAAACAGCTGAAAATAGAATTTTCCCATTAAAGTTGACAAGCTATTACTCATTTTTTCTGTAACATTTCCTGGTTTATTCATGATGTGATCTTAATTAATCAGGGAATAATGGTGCAATCTGTAAGGAATTTTTAAAGTTAATTGGAAATCATTACTTTTAAAAACTGTTATTCAGGAGCACTTAAATTTTGAAGCATACTGATTTTTTTTTTTTTTTTTTAAGGTCTTTCACCTCAGATTGGGGGTTTTCTTAAAGAATGTGATTTTTAAAGTTAGTTATTTTTAAGAGTTGCTAATCAGAGGTTGAAATCTTCTGAGAGCTTTCCTGTGATAACCTCTGTCAAGCAGTGCTGGCAAGTATGGGAAAAAAAATTGAAACAAAAAAGAGAAACCCTGCAGATTTTTAAAGCACAGCTGAATGTTTAACACTTTGAAGTGTAAATGGACCTAATTTCTTCATTAATGTGGAATTTTAAAGGAAATTTATGTTTATAATAATTTCTCATTTCTCATAAAATGGGTATTATGTTTAACCCACCTGGACATGTTCCTGTGCAACCTGTTCTATATGAGCCTGTTCTGGCAGGGGGGTTGGACTAGATGATGTCCAGAAGTCCCTTCCATCCCCTGCTGTTCTGTGATTCTGTGACGTGTCATCAGCTCTCTTTCTGGTGCAAAAGTCCTGCTGTGCTGTGTATGATGTTAATCGGCCTCAGAATATAGAGAATTACTTAGCTTCTGTTTATTGCTGGGGGAGGGAGACTACATAAGCTTCTGCTTATTACACCAAAGCCCCACAAGCCACGAATCAGTCTCCTGGTAGAAAGTAATTACATTTGTTTTAAAATTCATAAAGTTTCTGAAAATACTAAATATTAATTTCTTTTTTAGCCTTCTGTTTCCTGAGACTTTAGCGTTTTCATTTTCTGTGCTTGATTTGCAATTCTGAGGATGTAAGTCATTTTTAAAGGGGAAGTAGCATTTGTTTGTTGGCCACATAAATGCAAGAGCTGGGCTATTATGAAAGATAATTCAATATTATGAAACTAGTGATGAACCCATCAGAACTGAAGTGGCTGAGAGGACAGCTTTAGAGCCTGGGAAATACCAGATGCTAATGAACAGAGTGAAGGGAACATATGTAATTCTGAGCTCTGGCATTGTATTCCAAGAACCAAGTGCCTGTATCCATATTGGTGGGCAGAGATTTAGCTCACCTAAGGTGAGTTTATCTGGTGATTTCTATCCACTTACCACCTGTACCCTCCTCAAAACTTTCCTTTTTATAGTCCTTTTTAATAGTTTTAAAGATTGGGTACTTATGTGTCTCTAAGGTTATAATTTATTTAAATATGCTGTTGGTGTGACAATGTGCTGAGTATATGCAGTCACAAAGGTACACATACTTCTGATCTGTATGCAGGGGCCAGAGTTGTGGATCAGAAAGGGAAAAGGCTTTTCCTTTCTTTTGGAAGCAATGTCCTAGCTGTCATCACTGCAAATGTTGGACCAGTGCCTCTGTGACTCAGTAGGTAAGCCCTGCCAATCTACTAGTGAAGTTGTTTAGCATGGATTTTGATTAACTTTCGCTCAGGTTTAACCTTCTCTTGGAAAACCCAGTTGTTTGTTTTCTGTTGTTGCTACAGTTGTGACTAGTATCTTGAGATCTACATTATAAAAATGAATAAATAAATGATTGTATTGATAAGGATTTTTGTTTGGCATCAGCAAGCTATATTCATGACTACAAACAGCTGAGGCAGCCAGATGTGTGTGTACGTGCATGGTTTTCCAACCACACAGGCTTTTGCACAATAAATCCATTAGTGCTGATTGCTTCCCTTTCTGTAAAAAGCCCTGCTTTTCCACTTCATTTTGCTATCTCCAGCTCTAATTCAGCAAATAGCTTTCAGTAAAATCCTAAAAAGACATTTGTGAATTATATAATTTAATGCATTAGTCACAAAATAGCAGATGAACTTGTTAAGGGTGAGTCATGACTTTATTGCCTGCATCTTCTAGATGTAAAATAGATCTTTGCAGCTTTATTTTTCTTTTCCAAACTTCTTTATCCTGTTCAGAATTACAGATGCTTCATTTGTTTTATGGCTGGGAAGGGACCTGCTTCCTCTCTGGGTTTAGTCTGCATTTTTTATTGTATTTGCTTGTATTCGCCTGTGAAACCTCACCCTTTTTTTTTTTTTCCCCCTGAGCAAGTTGTAAATACGGCTGCAATACACATTGTTTAACACAAGCAGAGTTTTTCTTGGCATCTTTCACCAGGTCTCACAGTGGCTCATGCACACCTTGCAAAGCAGGGAGAGCATCCCTGGAGTCAGGGGGTCTGGCTGCCACTGGCAGCTTGTCAGAGCAGAGCTGAGGCCATGAAGCGTGTGTGGGATGGTCTCTCAGTGACAGAATGTCCTCCTCTCTTGAAGGCATAATTTCAGTTTCCAAATGATACATCATTTTATGGAGTTTTGTCACCTTGGGCTTGAAACTGAGCCTGCAGGTTAGAAGTCAACCTTCTCTCACAGCAATTTGTACGCTACTTCGGAGTGTGGCCACTGAAAGCAGAGGAAAAACTGATTTCCCCATGACTCTGGTCATTCATTTTGTACATTTACCAACATATCTGTACATTTCTCAGCACCCAAAGCTGACGTTGCAACCAAGCTGTTACAACACCTCCCTGTCAACAGGAGAGGTCTTCCTTCCTCTCTATGTCCCTCACATTGCCCAGTCCCCAGCGCACCCTTCTGCCTGCTGCTACTTATGGGCCCAGTCAGGGAGCTGGCGCAGCCCTGTGGCTTGGCAGCACAGGGCCAGAAGAGAAGGAAGAAAGAGAAAGCTGGGGCAGAGGAGGAGATGCCATCCTCTTTTGATGGTTCTGAGATCAGCTCATGCCAAAGCTATAAGGCCTGTAGCTTCACTCAGAGTTTCACTTTTTTTTTCCCATTCCACGTCTGGTTGGTTAACCAATAAGCCTTTCATATTGCCACACAATACAGATAAATATTTTTTGAAGACTTGGGAAATGCAGCTGGGTGGTAATGAGATTTGAAGGCATGTGATAGGTTCCTCCTCAGGGAATAAGTTGTCATTTTCTTCTCAAGATCCCAGCCTACTTTATATTCTCCCCAAATATAACCTAAAGCAAAAGACAATGCAGCTTCTTCACAGATCCCTCAAGACAAGGTCTGTGAGTCACTCATTTCCATGAACATGCCATGGAGTCTGTTTTTTAAGGCACATAGCTTCCAGGAAAATAGTGCTATCACAAATAATTGTGGTGATGCAGCTCTCTCTCCAAAACAAGCCAGCGTTTGTTAGGTCCCTGGACATAATTGCCAGTGTCCTTTGATTAGAGGGCTGAGTCAAAATTCAGACTCTGCTTACAGATGCAGGAGTAGCCACACAACAGGCATTTCTCAGTAAACGTCTTGCTGCTTTCTCTCACTCTCTGTGCCTCTTCTCATGCATCTTTACCTCCTAGGCAAAGGTCTTTTTAAAAATTTAATTACTAAATTACTCCTCAGTTATTGGACATTCTGTTATCTTCACCATGATGGTTTTTTCCATCAGGAAAACAGCCCATCCATCTTTTAAAAGGTCATTTTATACCAGCCTGCCCTAGGTACTCTTTGCCCACATTTTCTACAGTGAGGGCTAGTGAATAACTACTTTCCCTCCTCTCCGCCATTCAGCAGCACACAGGAAGATGGAGAAGCACAAACATAATTCATAAAAATAATACCCAAACCCCTTCATTCCTGACTGAATGTTTATATAGGGGTACAGAAGAGTTGACCAAGGGCTCTTGAAGTTTTTCATAAAGCAATGAGCTAAATATTTCTAGTTCACATGTGCAAATGGGACAGCATTTCAAGAGTCTGCAGCTGATCACCTGCATCCTTGAAGAACAGAGACTGGTGTGCTGAGGGGAAGAACATTGCCCCTTGTACCTACACACACCTTAGGGACTTCATGAGGACTTTGTAAACAAAGAGTGATTCTGTTAATAGTTAACCAAGTCAATAACAAGACTGGAAAAACTGTTAATGATATATTTACCCAAGAGTGCAGCTAGAGCAATTTGTAAAATGATGTGTGATATCTGTACTCAGACACATCCCGAGGAGAAGTGGGCAGAGAATCATCACTGTGTTGCAAGGCTTCCTGAATCACTGTACAAATAATACAGTCAGAGGAGTATCACCTGGAATGATTCCTTCCAAAAAACAGTGTTACGTAAGGACAAAATTCACTCCAGTTGTGGTAGGTTTGATTTCTTCTTTGCATGCCCACACTTGGTGTGAGAGCAATAATTTGTGCCAGAGAGTCCAGGAAAGTCCAGGTCCCTGCATGTTGTGTTGACCAGACACTTTTATTATGAAAACACTAAATCTTATGGAGTACAGGCAAAGAGGAGAACTGGTTTGCACCAGAATGTGGCCCTGTGGCATCTAGTCATTATCCTCATTTTAGCCCCACCTCTGAAGAAGATGGCTGCTTTGCTTATGGCTACTGCCTAAGTGCCAGTGGCTGCATGCTAATGCCCACTTTGTTCCCTGCCTTTGCATCAGAGAGGCAGATCAGCTTCTCAGAGAGAATCCCAGTCCCTGTGCCACGTTTGTACTAGCCCTGCTACAGACTGTTCATTACAGCACTATTTCTGCTGATTATCAGGACATGCTTTTGAGAGACCTCTGAACCACCATGGCCATCCTCCTCTGCAGGCTGGGGAAGGGCTGCCACCCTCTTTCATCGCCTGTCTGGGAGCTTCACTCAGCAGCAGCAGCTGATGATCTGTTCAAAGGGAGCTTTCACATCTGTCTGTAACCATAGTGACCAACTCAGTCCCAGTGTTTCGGGTTCCCTGGAGTTAGAAATGCAAGTTTGTGTGTAATGTCTCTTTTCTGTGGCATCTTCCCTCTTTCCTAAAAATACCTCCATGTTTGCCCCGTACTGTAGCCATGGGGTACAGCAGACTTATGGAAAGTAGTTCCCCTTGTCATTTTGAAAATGCTTTTGGAGCTTTTTTTTTATTTCCAAAGGAGAATCACTTGGCTTCCAAAATATATTTTTAAAACAACGTGACTTCTGTGACCATCCTTCATCCACTGGATTTATATAAATAACTTCAGTAAAAAAAAATACATGAAGGATTACTAATACAATATAAATCATCATCTTAAAAGATATATGTCTCTTCCTCCCTTTTGTATGACAAATTGCAGATTAGCTGGGTAGTTTCCTTTTGCATTAAGAAGACTCAGTATTGCTGCTTGGCTTTCTGCCACTTTTCATTGCTTAACTCCATTTGATAATTAGCAGCTCTTCTGTTTATTAGGTTTGTACCAGTTTAATGAGGCATCTCCACTGGGCACTGTTAAATCTGTCTCTCCTGAGCCACACTTCTCATGCTTAGTGACTGTTTTTGCATGTCTCTGCAATTCCACTGTCAGTGTTACAGTGTGCAATAGTGCAGGGAAAAGGAATCTCCTAATCAGAGGTTGACTCCACAGTCCACTACTTCCATACATGAGATGTATGTCCAGATCCTGCAGTGGCTCCTATGTAGGTAAATGATCCTCCTGGTCACTGGAGGCTTTGCACATCCCTGGCAAACTGCAGGCACAGTAGCATCGCAGTGAAGCCCCAGCCTGAGAGAGATACACTGACATAAACCTTTTGAAGAGAAGCAACTTAAAAGGACCAACTTCTTTATAAATTATTGACATAACAAAGTTAGAAAGTTACTGAGTATCAGGGTGACTAAAGGAGGTGATGGGGCAAGGCAGCACAGCCTGGGGAGTTAGTGTTCTCTTTCGGCTCTTAGGCTTATTATACTTAGTCTGCCATGTACACAGCTGCTAGGGGAATACATATGTAATTAGTCACTAGAAGAAGTAAACACTAAAATAAATATAACAGCTTTAATAAATGCATCTCTTCTTAACGAACTGGACCAGATAGCATAAACTAGTGCAGATGTTAAAAGCAGAGATTTCTCCTTTCACGTGTACAGTAGATGCCAGTAAACTTGTCACTTTTGCCATGACAGTGATATCTATACCATAAATGATCTATAAGCTAATACCCAGGCCTGCACTGTGAAGATGGAGGAAAGGAGGGTTTTCCTCAGAATGGTTAAACTTAAAAATGAGAATTTAATCCTTAAGCAAGATAGAGATGGCTTTGGATTTCTTTAGTAATGCTTCAGAGACTACAGTGTCTGGGACCTCCGTTTATCTGCCATAGAAAAGTAACGGGTTGCAGGAGTCATGGTCAGAGCCGTGTTTACCAAGTGTGTAGCTTCCACACAAGCAAAGCTCCCTCTGTCCCAGAGGTCTGCAGCTCCTTGCTCCTCTTGTTCTGTAGGGCTCAGCATTACAAAGCAACGGAGCAACTCTGACAGTGCTGAAATCTCTCAGCTTCCATGGAAATTAACTGAAGTGGAAAGTGCTAAACACTTTCCAATAGTTATGTGACACTCTGCAAGCTGAAGCTGTAGGACTTTGTCATTTATTTATCTTTCATTTGCATGTTGGCCATCTCGCTGAATGGAGCCTGGTGCTTACTTACTCTGAGGTCTCTCTGAATCACTCCATCATTAAGATGTGGTGATGACACCTCAGTCTAAATGAAGGTTTATCTGTGTAGTGAGCACATGATCTGAAAAGCCCAAACTACTCTTTATCATTCTGAAAGGCTAGGGCCAAACCATCACATGCTGCTTCTTTGCTGGGTGCTGTCAAATAAAGGTGCTCATGAATTGACAAGCAAGAATTTACAATAAAATCTGATAAATGGAGAAAGGAAGCATAAAAAGAGCAAGCAAACCTCATTACCTGCATACTGTAACTGGTCACTGGCACTCTTAGGTTCCGGCACTCTTAGGTTCCCTTCAGACAACTGAATCCTTTTAAAAGAATAGATGTGAGGCTTATGATATCTGATGCTTTACACAAACTGGAAAGTTTGGAAACTGAATCTGAGGACCTGTGCCTACTGAAGTCTGACTAATGCTTTGTGTCTTTGTTACATTTACTTGATCCATGGTTCAAATTACAGCTCAGGAACTGACCACATAATGCGATAAAAGAGAAGTTTATCTCTATCAGACATAACCTTTGCATCTCTTGTGCCCAGTCTCTGGGTGAATTGGCATAGCTTGACAGGACATGAATGAAAAAGGAAATAAACTATTTCCAGATCTTTTGCCCATCCAAGAGCCATCTTTGCTCAGACTTAACCTACTTCTGTTTTCCTTTTATAGTCTACCAACAATTGCAGAAGGCATTTCTTTTTAATCACATTTTGGGGAGATTTATTTTTTTTTACGCCAGTTTTAGATAACCTCACTAGCAGGCAAGTGCGTAGCAGAAACAACGCATAGGATTTAACTGACAAGTCATATGCAAAAATAATGAATTATGGATAGCAAAAATCCAAAGAAGTCACAAGGCCAATGCAGCATTTAAATCCTTTTTACAACTTCAAACGAGGGTGCTTAGATTCAGTTCTTTGCATATATGCCTACAAATTGGCAACCTTTCGGGTTTCCGTGAGCCAGAAAGTCGCTTATTTCCCTTTGTTAGTTCTTGCCTTTAATACTTTGCTCTCCAGCCTAAGAAAGAAAGAAAGAAAGAAGAAGAATAGGAAGACATGAGACAAAGCATCAATAAATATCCTTTAGCTGAAACTTTAAAAAAAGCAGCCATTGGCCAATGCACATTGCAGAGGCACCACCAGAGCTGCCAAGAATTGTCACCTTTGCTGAGACTCGTTGCACAGAAGAAGCAACAGGTATCTATGAGATGCAAACTGCTGCAGCATCTCTGCTCCCATGCTCTGTGGCCCGGGTAGCTGAACCAGGCACGTTAGAGGCCCTGCTCACATTGTATGTGTCTTGTGGTTAAAAGCACCGCTTTACTTTCCAAATGCCTTGGTTTGGTATTTCTTACAAGTGTTACTATCATACATATTAAATTCATATGTGGGCATGGGTATAAGAAACACAAAGGACATTTTGATGAGTTGCAGAAGAGTCCGAGGCTTGGAATAAAAGTACCACCACAGAATGAGCTATACCCCCAGTTTGGGACCAAGGATGTATCTTTTATGTATAGCAATCAGCCAAAATACGTAGTTGTTTGCTTTGCACCTTCTGGCACAGAAATTGGTGTGATATTGATCTAACACAATCTTTCTCTTCAGGGTCATGCTGCTCAATATCTGCTCTGCACATACTGGCCTCTGTCCCTCTTGCACCAGAGGCAGAGCTGGCTGATGCAGGGAGTTCATTTAAGCAAAAGCAGGGAGGTAAAACCAGCTGACTTCATGCTTGGACAGCGCTTTGTCCCTGGTTATTTCCAGTAGATCAGCTATCAAGCTGAACTCTTTCTCATGACTTCTTCCCAGTCCCTTCATTCATTCCTTCACTGCCTATGCTCCTACTTATCCTTTCTCCACGGTTTACCACCTTCAGCCTTTGTTTCCCACTGTTCTTCCTTTTCTCCCCCAGACAAAACTGTGGTGGTCTGTTGTATCCGCTCTCCTGCTACTTTTTACCAGGGGATGTACCAGCAGTGCAAACCCCTTGGAACAAAGACTGCCTTACTGGGGGTTTGGACAGTGCCCACCACACAAATTTCCCAATGCAGTTTGAGCCTTCTTGGTGTTCCTTAACCAGCCCATTCTCTCTGTAGAGATGACAGTGCCCTCCCTCCTCTTTTATGCCACCCCTGCTCTTCTGCAGCTCCACAGGTTTTCCACACCATACCTCCAATAGCCAGTGGAGCAAGGTGCTCTCTGCTTCCCCAAGCCTTTACGGGTTTAGAGGCAGCCCCAGGCATAATTTCCTCATGCTTCTGGGACTGGTGGTGCCGAAGTGTCATGGAAAGATCAGGGCGAGCCTCCCTGTTTCTCACAAGCGAGCAGAGCTGTTCCAGGCTTGTGGCTTCTTTCTGCTCCAGCTTGTGAGACTGTTGCCTGCTGCCTCCTCCCCAGCCCGAGGTAAGGGAGCTGCCTGCCTCCTTCAACAGCCCTGGCCGGCTCAGCCTGCCAGAGCAGCACTGGGAGACATGGGCTGGCAGTGCCTTTGCCTATGACATGTGGGGCCAGCTCTGCTCACACCACCCAGCATTGTGTGATGGGTGCCGGCTGCTGCTCATTGCCTGTCTGCAGGCTTCTGGGGCAAGACATGGGCTGGGGAAAGATTTCTTAGGCTTGACTCAGGAGCCCCATGTCAGATGGTGCCAGGGAGGTTTGGAGACTTCTCCAGGGGTGAAGAAGCACTGAGCCACATTGTGGGGAGCAGAGCAGGATCTCATTCACAGGGGCTCAGGAAAACAGAGCAGAGCATTTGAAATGCCCAGGTGTTTCACCTCCATTAAAGTCAACCAAGGCATTGATTTGCTGCTAATACCCAGCTAATGTGCTGGGGTTCGGGGGTCTTGTGGCAAAGAAAAATGCTGGAGATGGGTCTGTTAGAAATGGTCCCAGGTGGCAGATGCTTATATAGAAAAATCAGAAGGATGCCTCATTCCTTGAGGCCCTTTGCAAACCACCAAGTCCTTTGCAGGGACTTTGGACCAGCTCATCATCCTGCCCCTGTAAGCAGCTGCCTGGCTCTTTCTGTTGCCCCAGGACCTCAGTTATTTCCCCTCCCTCATTGTGGAAAGATTGGGAGTTATTGAGTGGCTGTTGGAACCTGGGTTTTCAAAGGCAGCTCATCCCACCCTCTGCTCCAAACTAGCCAGCAACCAAAGGTAGTAAAAGTAACCCCCTTGTTGCCATAAGTAATTTGAGCCTTATGCTTGTCTTGCGCTTTTGCCTTGTGGTGGATTTTAACAATTTAATAATTTTTATGGGTCAGAGAGTCCAGTCCCTGAGGTGCCTATGCACCCCACTTTAACCCCTGGCTCAGAGCTGTCAACGACCTGTCAAGGCTCCAGCCCGCAAAAAAAGCTGTAGGAAAGTGAGGCCAGATACTGCTCAGAAAGTTATTGCTGTTACTGAACCATGCTTTATTTGTAGTGTTTGCTTTTACTCATGACATGATGTCACTCAGCCTGTGGCCTTACAGGGAGCCGTTTAGGAAAATGGATACTTTTGGTCAGTACAAGCCAGCTGATCCATTCCTACTTGGAGGCAAATTTCATGCCAGAAAATGCGTGTGCAGAAAGGAAACAAGGGCAAAGCTTTTCTCTATTACACAGAATGATTTTTGTTGTTTAAAATGACACAGCTATAACGAGCCCAATTCATTAGCTCTCTTTTTAAAGTCACACATCTTCAGAGATAATTTTTCACTTTTAATTCTGTTTCTAAATGACGTGGTTTGACCTGTTTTGCTAGAAATAGTAATCCTGCTCATGAATACCATCTGCCCATTCAGACTGCTCGTGTACCAAATGATATCTTCAAGGCTGGAGCTTACGGCTTTAACTGTCACATGATACACAGTCCCATGCCTCTTAATCAGAGCATCAAGTGATTTATTCAATGTGCTTTTTTATTTCCTGCCACGGCCTGCCCTCTCAGAAGTTTCCAATGGCTAGAGGCGGTCAGAATTCACTCTCCTCCTTTCTGACTGGAAATGATTTCATAAGCATCAGCCCTTTCTGCTTTAGCCTTCTGCGTTTGTTTCTCCCCTCGCAAACTTCCCACAAAGTGGTGGACATTGTCAGATGGAGTATGCAGTTCCACAGTGAATGTATCAAGATCTCCCCTGCCTCCAGATATTGCAACCTCCTTCAAGGAAGGAAGTAATTTATTTGTACCACACTCGGCACAGTGGGACCCTCAATGGGCAAGCCTTTAGGTAGTGCTGCAGAGTAAATGTTAATAGATTGACAAGAGTGCACGAGTTAAACTACTTGGTGTTTCCATGTCATGTTGCTACAGGAAAGCTCAGCCTGTAATGTATTTGGGAACTGGCATTTTTGTACTTACAGAGAATCATCATAGCATGGTTTGGGTTAGAAGTGACATTAAAGATCATATAGTTTCAATCCCCCTGCCATGGCAGGCATATCTCCCATCAGACCAGGTTGCTCCAAGACCCCTCCAACCTGGTCTGGGACACATCCAGTGGTGAACCATCCACAATTTCCTTGGTCCAATGTCTCACCACTCTCATAGTTAAGAACTTCTTTCTAATTTCTAATCTAAATCTAACCTCTTCCATTTTCAAGCCTTTACCCCTCATCCTATCACTACAAGCTCTCCCCTGCTGTCTTGCAGGTCCCCTTCAGATACTGGGAGGCCACAATAAGGTCTTCCCAGATCCTTCTCTTCTCCAGGCTGAACAACCCCAACTCTCTCAGCTTGTCCTCATAGAAAAGGCGTTCCAGCCCTCTGATCATTTTTGTGTCCCTCCACTGGACCTGCTCCAACAGGTTCCCGTCCTTCTTGTGCCGAAGGCTCCAGAACTGGATGCAGTACTCCAGGTGTGAATTCATGAGAATGGAATAGAAGGGGAGAATCACCTCCCTTGACTTGCTGGCCACACTTATTTTGATGCAGCCCAGGATATGGTTGGCCTTCTGGGCTGCACTCACACATTGGCTCATTTTGACCTTTTCATGAACCAGCACGCCCAAATCTTTCTTCTCAGAACTATCCTCTATCCATACTCTGCCCAGCCTGTATTTGTACCCAGGATTTCCCTGACCTGGGTGCAGGACCTTGCACTTGGTCTTGTTGAACTTCACGAGTTTGGAATTGGCCCACCTCTCCAGCCTGTCCAGGTCCCTCTGGATGGTATCTCTTCCCTCCAGTTTGTTGATGGCACCCCAAAGCTTGGTGTCATCTGCAAACTTGCTGAGGGTGCACTTGATTCTGCTGTCCATGTCCTGTCACATGGGACAGAGTCAAACATTTGCACAAGTCCAGGTAGATGGTGTCGTTTGCTCTTCCCTTACACACTGATGCTGTAACTTCATGTAAAAGGCCACCAAATTTGTAAGGTATGATTTGCCCTTCATGAAGCTGTGTTGGTTGCCACCAGTCACCTCCTCATTTTCCATGTGTTATAGCAGAGCCTTTGGGAGGATCTACTCCATCATCTTGACAGGCACAGAGGTGAAACTGATTGGCCTATAGTTGACCAAGTCTTTCTTTTTTCCCTTTTTGAAAATGGTGGTTACGTTTCCCCTTTTCTCGTCACTGGGAACTTGACCAGACTGCCGTGACTTTTCAAATATGATGGAAAGCAGCTCAGCAACTTCATCCACCAGTGCCCTGAGGACCCATGGGTGGTTCTTATCAGTTCCCATGGATTTGTACACCTTCATGTTCTTTAGATGGTCTCTAACCTGTTCTTCATTTACTTCCTTCTCTCAGTCCCTGTCTTTGCCTTCTGAAATGTGGGTGGTGTGGCTGGAGCACTTGCCAGTGAAGACTGAGACAAAGAAGTCATTGAGTACCTCAGTGTTCTCCATATCCCTCATGACCAGGTCTCCTGTTTCCTTCCAGAGAGAGCCCACATCTTCCCTAGCCTTCCTTTTGTCACTGACATACCTATAGAAATTTTTGTTGTTACCCTTGATGTCCCTGGCCAGATTTAATTCTATCTGGGCTTTAGCTTTCCTAACCTGGCTGTTTTCCATCCCTGGATGCTCGGATGCCTTCTTTGGATTCCTCCCAGGCTACCTGCCCTCACCTTCACTCTCTGTAGACTCTCTTTTTACACATAAGTGTGTCCAAGAGCTTCTTGTTCGTTGATGCAGGCCTCTTGGCATTCTTGCCTACCTTCCTCTTTTTTGGGACACATGACCCTGACCTGAGACATACGTGGCCATGACATGAAAATGGCATCTCACAGGTGAGCTGCTACATTTCCCTAGTGCTGATCACAATGTGGCCTGTCTTCATCACCTCAGACTCAAATTTTGGTGGTAGAATCACTGATGATGTTTCCACCGACTAACTCTCCCGCAGTATCTGTGCTGCAGTGAAAGACAAGAGGCTTTCCCGTGGATCACTAAACTACACATTTCTGTCCTTCATTTCTATGTTCTAGGCCTGCCTTGTCAAACCAAAGTGGTTTGTTTGTGAAAACTTGGCTTGTGAAATCAAGGGCCTTACCACATTAAAGAATTGACATTGTGGACAGAGTTCTTGAAAGCAATTTTTCACATCTTAAAAGTTCTTGCAGTCCTGTAGACTAAGGAAGCACGTCACTCACTCTTTCCTAAGGCAAACAGAGACCAAAGAAACTGAGGAAAATTTTGAAAAGCTGAAAGTTGATCTCCTGACTTGTAGCCTGCAACTATAATCACAAGACCAAAACCGGAATGTAATGAAACAAAAATGCCTCTCTTTCATTGGAACACGCTTACAATCATAGAATCTAGAATGTTAGGGGTTGGAAGAGACCTCTAGAGATCATCAACTCCAACACCCCTGCCAAAGAAGAATCACCTAGGGCAGGCCACACAGGAACAGATCCAGGTGGGTTTTGAAAATCTCTAGAGAAAGAGAATCCACAACCGATTTGGGCAGTCTGTTCTGGTGCTCTGTCACCCCCACAGTAAAGAAGTTTCTCCTCATGTTGAGGTGGAACTTTCTGTGCTCAAGTTTATACCTGTTATTCCATGTCCTATTACTGGGCACTACAGAAAAGAGATTGGCTCCTTCCATTTGACACCCACCCCTCAAATATTTATAGACATTCTCCTCTCAAGACTAGACGGCCCCAGTTCTCTCAGTATTTCTTCATAAGGGAGATGCTCAAGTCCCTTAGTCATCCTCATGTGTTTAAATATCAAGATTAGGGATGTAGGCTACTGTTTGGTTTTACTTCAGGTCAGGGTGAAGTTAAGGAAGGGACAGACCTTTCCTAGCATCTCCTTTCAAAATTGGTATCTCCTTGAATGTACATGCATGATTTTATTTTGGCAATTTTATTGAAATGACAGCCTTCATCTGCTACTGAGCTGCATTGTGTTTCTCTTACAGTCATGTGAACAAAATATAGGAGTTGTTACACTGTACGCAGAGTCAGGAGGGAGGCTCTTGTGTGCATACAGTGGAGCATACAGCTGAGGATACCACCCCCAGACTCTCTCGACTCTTAAATTACATTTTGCATTTATATGTTTTTGGTGGAACATCACACTGGTGCTGAAGAAGCAGAGCCCTCCAAGATGAGTCATTTGTGTATCCTGTGAGTGTGGTTTTGTTTATCAGCCTGCCAAGATAAAGATTAGCATCCTTTGAAGGATGTCTAAAAATTGTCGTATGTTGCAGCTGAAATAGCATCAGCTGTCTACATTAGTATTATCTTCTAATTTTTGTAATCTTTCTCATCCATCTCTTAGAGATTTTATGCTACCAGAAACAGACATCTAGCTTTCTTAAAGGGCCTCGCATTGCTATCACTGGCCAGGACATTAGTGATACTGCAGTGACACTTCTTGAGACATCCAAAATGCTAATGAACAATTTTCTGAGTGTGTTCAGTATGAGTAGGATGTGCTAAAGCAGCAGCTATGAAGGGGGCACACCACAGGGGAGAGCCTCTGGTCTCCACTATTGCCTTGTGCAAAATACGTATTCAAAAGCTGACCTGGTAAGACAGCACCAGTGTAAACAAAACTGACCTTGCTTATATACTGTAAAGACATTACAGATGCAAGGCTCTTCCTTCTGTCTCCACGGTGTTCATGTCAGTTCTGTCGTGGTGACTTAGACATCAGTCCCAGCTACCTGAAGCAGCAGCTTCTTGTAAGTTTTCAAATGGGAGCCCTGTTGTACAACAGGAGAGGGTGGAGTACTATTATAATCTGCTGGGCTACTCCACTCCATCACCCAATGCCAGCACCAGCTTAAAGTCCTTTTCTCAGAAGAGAGATGAAGGTGAATAATCAGCTTTCATTTCCTGGTGGTCATGAATAGCTGAGAGATAGCTGTGTTGATTTTAGGATATAACAGAACTGTGCAGAGACAGTCAGAGACTCAAAGATGGCTCTTGAAATTAATTAACAATGTTGTTGTTGTTGTTGGACACCTTTGAACAACAGCCTGAGGGGATGGCTCCATGCTACCCCTGAAACAGCTCTTTGGAACCTTTTTTGGATCCAGAGTCTGATCAAAAACTGATGTTCCTGAACTGCAAAATGAAGAATAGCAACTGCAGAACTGCTGGATGGGGAAAGGAGTGTATCTGTGTCCCCATCAGGAGCTTGGCACTACTGCACCAGAGCTCTGCCAAGTTGAAAAGGAGTACAGTGGTAGCCACCAGGAAACTTCTGTTTTCCCTTTGGTGCTACTGCTCAAACAGTGGCTTGTGGCTGTGAGACCTGCAGCAGTCGCTGCTGCAGTGTTTGGAGGCAGAGGGGAATGGTACAGCAGCACTCTTGGGAAATGCAGGTAGATGACCTCCCCAAGAAACCTCAACGGGAACTTAAACTGTCTGTTTGATCCTCTTCCCTAACAAACCCTGGAGGAACCATAACTTATACTGACCTGTGGTGGTGCAGATGTTAGTGGGCTATTGTGGAAAGGGCTAGGACATGAATATTGCATGACTGGGCTGAGCACTCTGCATGCAGTAATAGTCCATATACTCTCTTTCCACTGAACTACACTGGAGCTTTTGTTACCATCTTGATGAGCATCTGACTGAATATATACAACAAACATCGATGAGAATGACTTTTGACTGCTTGTGTAACCATGTATTATCTTACTTGTGTTTTCAACTAATTCTCTTACCAGGATGAAAATTAGTAGAAAGTGTTGAAGAAAATGGCTGAATAAATTTCTGTAACCAGTAATTGACATTTGATACCAAGTTTTTCTCTGGAAAGGAGCTGGAATGCATAGGCTAAGTAAAAGTTGTTTAGAGGTATAATCACAAAAAGTGTAATGTCACAGTCAGGAAATGAGTACAGAGAGAATACAGCAGCTTGTCAGGTAACAGCAATTGTATAATGTGATATTTGCAATAAATGTATTTAAAGGCAAATATTAATGGACTCTGATAAAAGATCAACTTCTAATTTTTTGGTCAAAGCATAGGTTTAAGAGAAGTATAAACCAAAACAATTTCTAAATGTAATTAAAATACTAGTGGGAAAACCAAGCATCTTCTGTAATAAGAATAGTCAATAAAATACTTAGTGCAAAAAAACCCTCATGAGCTATGTGATATTTTATACCTCATTGAGGTTTTGGTAGATAGTCATAGCTTCATTTAAAATGAGTAATATGCACTTTGTTTTCTATTTGTTGCCAGTATAAAATACTTCAAAATAAAATCTGGAATACCCTGGGCTATGAAGTATGCACTGTGCTAAACTGAGTTAATGAGAACATCCTGCAACTGAAAAAAAGAAAGAACAGTCTTCTGTGCATCAGGAATAACAAAAGCAGCATGATCATTATATTAAGCCATGCAGCCACTTACTAAGTGCTAATCAATAGAGACTGATTTAGAAACAAACGCAAGTCATTTCCAGTAACAGAAGCAAGCAGAGGGCTCAGAAATAGCATAGCAACAAACCTGCTCTGCCTGGAGGAAGCCATTTCCATCACTCAGGTTCCATTGCCGTCATCTGTGACACAGGCAAGCCGTGGAAATGGTACTGTTTCAGTGCTGAATGCATGCAGCTTTTAGGGTTTTCTGTTCCTAAATTACACATAATTGCAATCTGATCTGAGCAGAAGTGTCTGTTTAAAATTGTAATGATGGTAAGACTTATGTCCTACCTGGACTGGAGCCAGCAAGTGACAAATTGACTTTGTACAACATGCATATAGACTTGAAAACCTGACGCTTTCACTCTCTGTCAGAAGAGCATTTCCAGACTTGAAGGTGGTGCAGACTTCTGGCCCTTCACCACGTGGTTGTGCTGGTCTCCCAGTATGTCCAACACACCTTCAGGGTGAGCAACATCTAAACTCTACCATGGCTTTGGACCTCTGCACTCCTGCTCAGCATGTGGTTCCCCTGCCTGCAATAGTCACCTGCCTGAGAGAAGATAGCCCCACTCTGGTGCAACTGCATCGGTTCTGGGACTTTCTGGTGGCCTAAGTACATGCTGTACCAGGCCTCCAACCCTATGGATGCTCTGGTTTCCTGTTCCAAAGGCAAACCATAGCTCAAGAAGTTAGAATAAAATGGGCTTGCACAAGTTTTTGATAGATCTGTGCACAGTTTAGGTGGCACTTGATGCACACAGCTCTAGATTACTCTTACAGCCTAGTTCATCCTCATGAATCCAGGTTTTCTTTGGTTCATATCAGTCCTTTAATGAATACAGAGGATTTCCTTTCCTTTTTCAGTTTAAGGAAGTTGCCTTGGCTTCTTCTATTTTCAGTGGAAAGGGAGGGAGAGGGGCATTTTCAGGGACCAGTTTACCCCAGTTATGCAGTATATCCATGTTAGGATGGACTGATTTGCCTTCTGGATGTTCCTATTTCTCCCAACTGACCATATAAGAATTTTGGTTTAGACTGCATGTCTAATTTATTGGGGAGAGAAGTTAGATGAGACAAACCTCAAGACTCATCTGCCTACTGCAGATGTTCAACTTCCAAGCAAAACTTTAAAGAGCCATCAAATTTTTATAAATTCCCAGGCGGATGTACAAACATCATTTTATCACATGGAGGTACTACAGAATCAATGCAGGAATTGTTTTAGGTTTCTGTGTCAGACAGAAAATTCTGCTATAGTATTTCATAGCCTCCTGTGCCAGATTTTGTCTCCTTGAAACTGAAAAGCAGCTTTCTCTTGATGTTAGAATAGGAAGGACTTTTACACCTGGAGAATTTCCAAAAGCTTTCCAAAACTTAGAAGTCAGGTTAGATAGTGGTTACATGTTTTCAAAAACATGCACTGGCAGTGATCTGTATCTTCTTCCTTCATACAAGCTCCTCCTTGCACGAATATTGCCAGAGTTACCCCTCAGATAACTGTAAATGTAGAGTAAATCCTCTGAAGTTAAGGTCATGTAGATCTGGTGACTATAAATGCAGACTCAAGCACAATACAACTATGCTTAACCAGCGTCTGTGTTGTTCACTGAGTGTATGGTAAACTTTGCCTCTATTGTGAGACTTAAGAGACTGAAATGCAGACTGAAATCGAAATGTATGGTGCTGCCCTTCATCTTGCAGGTGCGTGTTCCCTCCTCCCTTGTGTTGGTATGGTACTCGTGACTATGCCATCAAACAGGTCAGCAAGCTGATCTGGTTGAAAACTTGCCCTAGAAAAATAGCAGACTGTTTTTCAGCTGGGTCAGTGGGCTGGTCCAGCTGACTGCTACAGCAGACAAGCATGAACATTCCCTTTGCAGCACCTGGGCTTAGTGAAACTTGCACTGAGATGTAGCTGTGACTACACAGAAAGTGAAAACCAAATGTGCCCAGTGAATGTTTGATGCAAATCCCAAGACCGCATTGTGCTGACAGGAAAAGTCATAAAGGTAATTCAGTATATTAAGACTAATGGGTAAATTGGCATGGTGATATGTGGCAGAGAAGCTCAAACAAGCAGTCTAAGCGATCAATTCTTCATGAGAAATGCAAATATTATATTGACAGCTCAGCTCAGTGCTCAGGGAGGTACATCAAGAGTTAGTGACTTCTCAGTACTATCTGTGCTTTTGGCACTTGGCTGCTGCAAGTATGTTCACAGTGCAAAGGCAGATCACTGTCTTAAAGGGTTTGTGGCTCTGGTTCTCTTCCCATTTAGCTGAAACCAGCACACCAGTGCTAGCCATAAGAGAACTGGCGCCTATGTTTTGGGATCACTCACATTTAGATCAAGTAATTTGGTATTTGAGAACATATAGACTTTATTGTGACTAGAATAAGAGGATCCTGGCCTTGCTGTCCTTGCAGATGGAAATTCAAAAGGAGACATCTAAAATTGCGGGTGCAGAGATGTATGTGGGGATTTTGAATTGCATGGTTTGATGGCCCTCACCCTTCTCTTTTTTAACATAGTACTTAGAGAAATAACATCAATTGGAGACCAGGAACGTTTTTAAAAAAAATCATCACAGTTTGCTTATTGAAAAATTTTGGTGGATTTTGTTTGTTTGTTTGTTTGTTTTTGGAACAGAGAAGAGAGTTCTGAGTTCTTCACACAGCCGTCTTAGTCCATGAAAGTGGCCTTAGGGCTGAACTGTTCCCTTTTTATATGCTTATATACAGTGCTCAAGAAAACACAATGGAATAGCATATTGGAAAGCTTTTAGCCTCTTGCACCACTTAGCACAATCTTTTTAGCTGTCTGCATTGTTTACTCATCCTCCTGCACCACTGACAGTAAAAGCGTGCACGGGTTTCTTTTTGCCTTTCTTTCTTTCCCTTTCTTCTTTTTTTTTTTTTTTTTTTTTTTTTTTTTTATCCCCTTCAGCAGCACTGCAGACACAGCAGCACAACCAGATCAAAGAAAAACAAACCAAAGCAACCTCCAGATTACAAACCTCTGCAGGACAGGCTGCTTGTGTGAAGCTGAAAAGGAGCCAGACCATACCAAGAAAGCTGTGATTTCATCCAGCAGCCTGACAGAAACTCCGAGGCTTCACTGCAGCAGTTTGTGCAGATGCAGCAGCATCCCTCTGACCGGGGCTGTGTCAAATGCTAGCAGAGGAGTCCCCAGAAGGAGGATGCCCATGTAATTCTGTGTCAATGCCCCCTTGCT
This sequence comes from Actenoides lindsayi, assembly GCA_025331215.1. Lineage (NCBI taxonomy): Eukaryota > Metazoa > Chordata > Aves > Coraciiformes > Alcedinidae > Actenoides > Actenoides lindsayi. The sequence continues at coordinate 8,489 of WTSP01023448.1, read as the reverse complement.
TTTTAGTTGCAACTCTCTAAGGAAACCAGGTATGCTCTACAGGTTTTTAAACAGTTTTTATTCCTTAGGATGATGCCTAATTTCCACAGGAAGGGTAAGCTGCATGGAAATGGGAAAGACTGATGAGGGAAAGAAAGGTTTCCAAGGAGGGTCATTCCCCTCTCTATGGAGTGGTGGTAGTCAAGTTTCTTTGGGAGGAGGTGCAGGAGAATTAGCCTGAGGAGAGGTGGCTGGAGAATTTGCCTGGGGTGCAGGTTATCAGGGAGGTTTCTGGCAAAGTCTGGTGTGAGGGCTCAGGGGTGAGTAGCATCTGTCACGTGTTTTGGTGCTTGTCTGGGTACTGATCTGAACTGGTGACCGATATTTGTGGTTTGGTATCTGCGTCAGCTTATCTGTCAGGTCAGCAGGCAGAAGAGTGCTACTGGCCAGGTAGAAGAGAAGGTTTAGGATGGTGTGTTCTGGGTGCACATTTGCACCAGTGTGACCCTGGGGTGACTGCTGAGAGCAGCACAGTAATGCTGACAAAACCATGACCAGGATTTGGCCTTATAATGAGAAGATTTGGCAGAAAGGGCCTGGAGAGGTGCTGGGAGCCAATCTTTGAATGTATAAATGCACGTGTTTCTAAAAAAGTCTGTACTGGTTGCTGGATAGATGTCTGAAGTGCTACGAGCATGCATCACCTTTCACAGGCAACAAAGAGACTGCTGCGTTTCAGACAGTCTCCCCCCTGAATTATTCAAGGCAACTAAATAACTACAGAGTTTCACTGAGTTACATAAAACTGCAAAACTAGCCTGCTCCGCTGCCTTGAAGCAACGCTATTTTTTCTTTCTGAATGCTACGTTACAGCATCAGATGGGTGGCTTGGAGCAATGCTCAAGACGCTTACAGAAAGAACAGAAAACACAGTAAGATGAGCATGGAGGGGAACTGACATAACACGGTCAGGAAGGTTCAGACTGAAGCACAGACCACTGCTGGTCGTGGGGAAATGACAGCATCTGAAATAGAGCATGCTTTGTGCCCCGCTGCCTCTTCAGAGCTAGTGCCTGTCCAAAAATGCTAATCTGGAGACAGCACCACCTAAAGAAAAGCGGAAAAGCACAAAGGCTGAGTGTTGTTCCAGTGACTACTTCATGTGTTGCCTTTATTCCAAAGCAAGTGATGCAAACCCTGCGTACCATCCACGCTGGCTCTTTTGCACCCTTTTGCTTGCTCAGCGTCACCTTTCTTCCTGTCCTATCCCCATACTGTGCCAGAGCTGATGCCGAGATATATGTACTAAGAGGTAACAAAACGCGTCTAAATGTCCATTCTGTGGAGCCACTGGGCTGGAGGGCAACAGTTTGTCCCCATTAGAGCAGCCCTAAGGAAACATCCTGTTTGCAATGCTGACACGAGCTCCCACAAACACTGTGGCAGGTGGGGAACAGGCGCTGAAACAGTCCCTCACCTCCCCCTGACACCACACCAGTACCTCCTACATGGGGGGACAGGCAGACAAGAACCCCCCCCCCCCCAACCCCAAAGGAGTATTTGAGAGCAGCCCTGTCCTGTCTCTGTCTGCTTTACCAGCAGCTGAGGAGCACCCTGTATGCGTGGGGGTGGGTTAGGGCTTCTGAAGATGGAGAGATCCAATCGTCTAATCAGCAAAAAACTGCAAACACTGAACATTTACCTTTCCATTTCAAGCAAAGATAATTCACTTAGAAATTCATAGCTAGACTGGAAACAAAACTATTAGATCAGTAATCAGAAATCACAGAGAGAAATGCAGTATGAGTCTCATGCAGGAGCAGAAATGTTTTAAACAGGTTTGTTTATTATTATGTAGAGTTAGTATATTTGTAAAAATCATGGTCAGCTTAACAGAAAACGATCATGTTTATCTCACAATTTATTCATGGTGTTGTGATTAACAACTTTGTGTTGTTGATCTGGTTTATCTAGTTTCCTTTAAAAAAAAATACACAGAAAAACCTAATCAATATAAAGCGACATCATTTTTTGGTGAAAGATGAAGTTTTGCTGCTAAATCTTTCTAATACTACATCGACGATAATGAAACTCATGAAATTTAGAAAGTCCCAGCTTAAAAAAAAAAAAAAAAAAGACAAAACCAACACATTATCATAACAAATGCTTTATATTTATATATTGATATCTGACCTGAAATGAATAACAAGCAGTGTCAGACTGTTTCAACTGTATCCAGGTAAAATTAGTTTTGTTCTGTTTTGTTTGGTTTTTGTTGTTTTGGTTTTTTTGGGGTTTTGTTGTTGTTGTTGTTTTTGTTTCTTTCTTTGGTTTTGGTTTGTTGGTTGGTTTTGTTTTTGTGTGTATGTTTGGTTGTGGGGTTTGTTGTTTGGGTTTTTTTTTTGGGGGGGGGGGGGGTGGGTGGGTGTGTTCTTTCTTTGTTTTTTTCTTGCAAAAGGGATAATGAAGGATATGCCAGGAGGGGTAGGAACAGAGGTAAAAGATTCCACATGAAAGCCTGCCTAAGCTTTATCCAGACAAATATAAACTCCTATGCTGCTACCACACAGTCAACAGTGTTTGGACCTACAGTTCCCAGATCTACCACTCTGATTATTTGCTTCTTTAAAAGATAGATTGTTATAATGATAAATTCTTGGGGATAATCTTTATTATGAGATGAATAGATCATCAAGTTATGACAAAAATGTGGATATGGCAACAAGGTCATTTTCAGGGGCCTCTTTGTGCTTTTATGAATTGCCAGATTTTGGGGTTGCTTTCTCTTTATAAAATATCCACCCACTCTAAGCTTTTCAGTTCAGTCTTAAATTTAATATTTTAAGAAGAATGGGGCAAAATTTCAGAAATGGTGTATAAGTGGTGAAAATTAAAATCTACTAGGACTTTTCCTATGAAATAGTACTAACAAGAAATTAAAATAAAACCAAAAAACAAAACCAAACAAAAACAAAACCCAAAACTTCTTCCTATGAGTTATCTGATTTCATGATGTTTATCAGGAAAAGATAAATACAAAGTATTTGTTATTGTGAACTGCAGATATGTTTTTTGCAGTGCATTAAGAAGATAAGGAGGTCTAATATTTTTGCATGGGATGTAGAACCAGTTAAAGACAATTATGGACCTAATAAGACATGTGAAAACTGCAGCCTGTCATACCTTTATTTAAATTTCACCTTAGTTTCACCTTTTGAACTGGTTCAGTTCAAGAACACATCCTTTGCCTGATTATTTACTGTAGAACAGGGAAGAGTCTTTAAACATTGTTACAGACCCATGACCATGTGGAACAGTAAGAGACTATGATCTGGTGTAATTAATACATTTGAGAGCTGTGAGAAGGTGCAAATTACATCTCAAAGTCCTGTAAATAAGTTCTTACAGCATTTGCATTTCTCATTAGGCTTCTGTCATTCTTTGTAGTGGGAATTAGTCTAGCTTCGATTGTTTCTATAAAAATTGATTTAAATCAAGTTTTGTTACATCATTCAAATTCACTGCACTAAAGACAATTTAATTCTAGTTCAGCATACATTGCACTTAGTAATTTACCTCAACTGTTTCTGAGTAAACTTTAAACTGGATAAATTCCTTCTTAATGAGAAAGCCAAGGCTGGTCAGAGTAGACTCACTGATTCAAAACTGATAATGCAAGTCTTTTTAAATTCTCTGTCATGGCTCAGGGTCAGGGCAGCCCCTTAGACCTATAACAGATTCTCTCTGTTAACCCCCCTCCCTCCCCAAAGGGGAAGAGAAAGGGAATAAGGGAGAGAGATTTAGAGATGAGAAAAGGAAAGTAGAACAGCTTTAATGAAAATGAAAATAATAATAATGGAATGTATACAAATATATACAAAACCAGTATGGAACCCAAACCCCCTGATGGTAATTATATTACCATCACCACTGATGCTGTGGAGCGGGCACCGGGGGAGTCCGAGACTGGGCCCAGCAGCAGATGGGATCTGTGTTCAGGAGCTGGATTCTGATACCTAATTCAGGAACACACAGACTGGGATTGAAGGCAGAATGGACAGTCTCCTCCTCAGGTGCTCTGAGGAAGAAACCAGAAGAGGACCCGAACCAAGCCAAGCAAAGCTGGTAAAGCAGTCTAAGAGGGCAAAGAGAGGGGTGAGACCCTCCTGATCCCTCAGCTTTATACCGAATATGATGTCTATATGGATGGAATTCCTCGTTGGTCAGTTTAGGGTCACCTGTCCTGTCCGCTCCTCCCTGCAGGTACAGCCTTTTACTCTCTGCACCCCACAATGTGTACACAAGATCCAGCAGTGGCCTTGGTAGTAACTCTAAACATGTGGTGTTATCACTGCTAGAAGCAGACACTGCCTGTGAAAACAGGCTGCTAACTTCAGAAAGTGCAGCTAGAAGAACTGAGCTGAAAAGTAAAATCACTGAACAGAATTAGTTTTGTTCTCACTCAAACCAGGACATTCTCTCATCTAGATTAGCCATTGGACAAATTTAGGAGTCATACAATGTGTTACAGACAGGCTATCTGGCTACCTGCTCTTCTGTTCTGGAAATGGGAGCTAGAACCCCCAGTAAATGTGTCCTTATGTCACTGTGTGCTGACCAGGAATTCCTGCAATGAAAAAATCAAATGTTACAGGGAATCAAGCCCTGCTTGCAGTAAGCAAGGCTAAGCAAGGATTACAAACAGATAGGGAAGGCTTCCCACAACTCCTGTGCTTCAAGCTTCTTTTGGAAACATTCAATTCTGGTTTTGGTTTCCACCCACTGAATGATGTCTTTCTCTGGTCTTTCTATACTACTGTAGTTAACTAGTCAAACATGAAGAATGCAGATATGAAATGTGATCAGCTTAGATTTGTTTGCCCTTGAATTTATTCTCCTCCAACATTGATCTGGAAGTGCATCTACTCACAGACTGTTTCTCCTCATGATATAGATAGACCCACATCTAAACTATCATGGTTTTTTAATGAATCCTTCAGGCCATTCACTGATTCCCCAAGCACAAAACTATTTTGCTGTTTTATTCACTCTTTCAGTCTTTTTTACAGTAGCATAGGAAAAAAAAGGAAGTAATGTGGTTCCTTGGGGAAACAGACTCTTATTCATTCCCTGCTGAAAGATTGTGCATCTCAGCTGACAAAAGATGCCCTTTCCACAAACCTCTCTGATTTAAGATCATGGATTCCCGACAACTCACATATCACATGTGTATCATATTCACAATTTTTATTATTTACCATATTATACGATTAAAACATGGGTAAATTTTCCTAGACAGATAAATACTCTTTGGAAAGGAGAGAGAGAATGAGACTATAGATATGGCCCACAAAATCTAGGTCTTTACCTTTGTAATTCTTTCAGATGAAACTTTGATGACGAGAGTCGATGGAACCTTGTGGAAAATATGTACTGGGCACTTTAGAAGTTCTGGGAACAGAAAGTGGCTCACTGACTCCTAAAATTTTGGAATCATTGATCTAAATCCACTGTCTGTGAATGTTGATACCACATACTGAAGAGTTTGAGTATCAACGTGACCTCTGCAGGTCTCAGTGCGGTGGGCTTGTTCTATTGTCTAGGATAACTGTAGGGAAATACCACTCACATTCTTGTTTCTTGTTGGTTTGCCAACTTATTACCTACTGCATGCATGCGGAAGAGAGAGGATTATAGTAGAAATTAAGGAAGAATTTGGCTGAAAAACTTAACAGATTTCAAGTGAGATTCAGATACTGTTTATAGAATGGAGGGGTTTATCAGTAAACCAATGTTGATATGAAGAACCAGACTTGATTTAAAGTTACTCTGGTGTGAACTGGTGTCATTCTACTCACCTTCATGGAGCTGCTGCAAATTTTTACTGATGTACATCATTTCAGAATGCCTAGTACATTACTGAAAAACTCAGATTTAAAACTGAACAACAGGCATGCTGTCATATCTGTAGCAGGAGCTTTAATTACTACAATTAAAGAAAATCCACATGAGCTGCTGAAACATAGGTTGCACTTTGAAGCATTCAAATGGAAGCATAACTGTTCTGACAAAATCTTTAATTACACCTACTTACCTTTCTCAGCATTTTTTTTTCAGTCCAGACAGTTTATAATCTTTTTTTTTTTTTTTTTTTTTTAGCATGCACATGACAACAGCTTCAGTGCATTTCAATTTAGGCTATGGCTAACTTCCCTTGCAAAGTCTTTCACAGATACCTTGTAAAAATTCACTCAGATGTTTGCATGTCATGGCCAATTCTCATCTGAAAACTCTTAGTTTGAGTAGAATTTATGTTGTCAGTCTGAAATGCTCCTATTCTTTGGACTTTAAAAGCTAATATTCCAAGGGTGAATAGATGTGTTGTTGGCTCTTGCCTTCATTTTCATTGCTGCTGTTTCAGTTCTGTTCACGCAAGGAAATGGACAGGCTGCTTAGTTTCACTGATCTCCTTGAGAAAACCATAGACAATGTGCAAATGTCAAGCACTGTGTTGGCTCTGCCCTACATCTGTTGCTGAGGAAAACTGGGCAGCAGCAGAGGTGCCAGCAAAGAGCCTTGGAGTTAGTGACAGGCAGGAGTTTCATGTAAGAGGCCAGTAGAAACCTCTGTCTTCCTGCCGCTGTCAGCATTGAGAAGGGACATGTAAATGGAGTCATCCTTTTGCAGCTGGAAGATCTGAAAGAAAGATAAAATAGAGCTATCTCTTCTTTTTGGTAAACAGGAAGCCCTGGTTCAGAAGTAAAAGAGACTTCTCTTTCTTCTCAGCTGCAGAAAGCAGAGTGGCTTCACAGGAGCATTAGGAAGTTTACTTCAGGGTAAGGACTCCCCATGCCCAGGGCTGGGAATCTTGGTACACTTTCTCCTCCAGTAGCTGAAGTGACAGCTGGGATAGGCTGGACCAAACCCTACCATGTTCTCCAAGAGTCTAAAATAAATTGGCTTAAAAGTAGAATTTAATCTGCCCAAATTAGGAACTCCGATCTAAACTCCAGAGAATTGAATGAACCAGTTTCCCCAAAGTCCCTGGGTTCTCTGTGGCCACTGAGGAGAGCTGGGTGCCCTTGAAGACCACTTGTCTCTCTGAGCTGAGGTCTGACCTTCCCAGCATGGGAGCACCTAATTGGGAGCATGGGGTGCCACTGGGGATCCCATACCTGCAGCTCTGTGGCTGTGCTATGTAACCTTGCTCAGCAGCAGAGTGGTGTGTCAGACCCCTTGCCCTTCCTGATTTTAGTGAAATACTGGTGTCACTTGCCTAAGACTATCTTTTTTTGGTGGGATTTAAGACATTTTCAAGTGCAGAATTGTTGTTTATGTGCCTCGCTTCCAGAGAAAGGTGCTGTCTTGCGGTCTGCACAGGGAAGTTGCTTTCTTGGCTTGGGCCAGAGGGCCATTTATCCCAGTGCCCATCCGACAGGGACAGATTGCTCCCTGTCTATAAGGTGCGGACCAGCATGAACAACAGCCAAAAGCAGGTGCTGAGGGAAAAAATAGGAAACATGGCTGTAAATAGATGCCATGGGAAAGAGTATGAGAAGCAGGGTGTACAGGCAGGTCGAAGTTTGTGATTGTTAAAGACTTAACAGCTGTTACTTTGTATGTATCTAAACTTACTTTGGCAGGTGGGTCCTGGGATCCTGCGGTCTAAAGTGTTCCCAAGATCTGACTCTGTCCATCTGTGTAATCCTTGTAGGCAGCCTGGCTTAATTTTTACAAAGCTTAAATTTTACAAAGCCACTGAGGTAGCCAGCAGCCCCTGGGATGGTGACTAAAATGCATCACAGAGTTGAAGCCAGTCCTCACCAGGAAAGGCAGTAGAGGTCAGGGAATAGGAGACCAATGCAACTGGGAGATGCGTAAGGGTGTCAGAAGGATGCACCAAGGTAAGGACGCTTGTGCACCCTGTGTACCTTTTTCTGATTTGGGGAATCGGGAAGGTTATGCCAAACCCAGCCTCGTATGAATTTATGAAGTGCGTGCTTGTTAACATCGCCTGTGATGTGTTGGTGCCCCTTCCAAAAACTTAGTAAGCGCCCTGGCCGGGTGAGGTGAACTCCTAGAGAGAGCAGGAGCAGCGACGTGGAGCCAGGGCACGTTATTGATTTATTTTCTCATGCGAACCAGCTCTGACAGGGAGCTGATCGAGCAGCATTCGGGGCAATCCTTTCTTCCAGGCACCTCAGCCAAGCGCCAAAGCCCGTCTCCGCCGCTGTAAATCTGCTCCAAGAATTTACTCAGAGCAAATACCAGAGCGGAGCGCAAATTCTCCCGCTGCTCGCAAAGCCCTTCCTACCCGTCAGACCTTCATCGTGACACGGGCAACGCAGCAGCGACAGCCCGAACTCGGGAAGCGGGTTGCAGCAACCAGGCAGCAGCAGGTACGTGCACCGCCCGTGCTGGCGCTGATGCCAACGTTCGCGCTTGGTTATAAATAACGTGATGCGTACGTGGAGAGCACTTTGAAATGTTGACGTTAAAGCGGGGGGGGG
>WTSP01023443.1:47097-73619 GCA_025331215.1 Actenoides lindsayi | reverse complement strand
CTGCCCAGCCTATATTGGTGCTTGGGATTGCTCCGACCCAGATGGAGGACCTTGCATTTGGCCTTGTTGAACTTCATTAGGCAAGAACTTGTATTTTAAAAGAGATTTTAACGTTCATGTTGATAAATCGTCCTCTTGATAGCAATCTTGTTTTATAGAGATGTATATCAGCCTAGAGCTTGGCATGACAAGTATTTTATACTGATTATTAAAATAATAAAATGAATTTAATTAAGATTATTTATTTTGGAGGTCTGCTTCCAGTCTTTAGCAACCATTTTATAAATTACTCAACACCACATACTTAATGCAAAAATGTGCTGGAGCTAAACCTCAAATGGTTAAAAAAACCACTACAAAATATACATAGAAATATGTATATACATAAAGTAAATGGTAAATATTAACTTTATGAACAATAAAATGTAACAAATTACACTTCAGTCAAACAATGCGAGCTGCTTATAACTTCAAGAATAATTTTCTTCCAGGTTAAAATGGTCCACATAAAAATGTAATTTCTTTTTTTTATCAGTGGATAAGCCTTGCAATTTTGAACATAAGGAATATGTTTATAAAAATCAAGGGATATTTTGTTTGTTGCCTTTGAAGTCAATTGAAATGGAAGTAAAAAAAAAACCCAAATAAATAGTCTAAAATATGTTACACAATAAAAAACTCTTAAAGATTCACTGGTCTTCTTTAAAACTTCTTGATATTTACTGTAGAAAGTCAGAGTTAAAAAAAAAATAAAAATCCTACTTTTGAAGTAGGCCTTGACATTTTGGCCAGAATGTAAATGAAAGATTTGTTAAATATCTCTTTTTAAGCATATATTAAAATATATTTTTAAGTGACCTGATTTCTTAAGAAAATATTAAGTCGTTAATTCCCATAGAAATATATTTCTGTACATTGCTGTTCTGACAGCTAAGGCATGACTTTGGAGGTCAGTATATGAAACTCAAGAATGTAAAGAGCAGATGTGCCAGTTACTTTGCCTTAGTGAATGTTATCCTACTTTATTTTGCACTCTTACAAAGTAACTTAACCACTGACTACTATCTGTAGCCCTTTCTTGTGGGGTTCTTAGAAGCCTCTAGAGAAGCAACTTCCTGGAAGGCTTGATACAAAAGCCTGGGAAACGTAAAGACACTTTCTGAAGTCAGTACGCTTTGGAAACAGGTTTTTGACACAGCCTAGCCGAATTGTTTCAGGTACAGTATCATTTTATTATTATTATTTTAGTTTAGTTGAGTTTAGTTTATTTGTATTATAATCTTTTGCCCTCCGTTTTTGAAAAGGCACAGTTCCACATGAAGGAAAAAGCAGTTCTGTAACATATTTCGCAAAAAAAACAAACCCTAGAAAGATTATAAATCTATTATAATCCTTTTTCTCCCTGAATGTGACATAAAATGCAGTCATTTCCTGCCTTTACCTCCAAAATGAAGTCTTCCTTTGGTCACCTTATGTTTTAAAACTGTTTTGAAGGAATAAAATAGAAAACAAAGTTTAGGTTGTACCATGTTACATGTTTACCACTACAATACCTTAGCCACTGTGTAAAATTGAGAATTTTATTTTTATTTTTTTAAATAAAAATAAAGGATTTCAGCTTTCTGATTTAGGATTTAGAAGCCTTCCACGGACATGTTTCTGTATCTTCCCTCAGAGAAAAACGATTCCAAGTTCATAACAGTGTATGAGAATCTGGTTCAAATGTATTTTCAAGAAACTTGTATCTGCTGTTTTAAGTGACAGCTTCCCCTCACTCCTCCTTTGTCAGCACACAGAAAGCTTAGATGAATCCAAAAGAATAAAGATTCTTAGCTTGTCTTGAAAGCATTACATAAACCTTCAGACAGTATTTTCTGACAGACAATCAAACAGACAAATAACATAGGAAGTGGTAACATTTGAAATAGTGGTACTTGGAAGCAGTCTGAAGGGGCAGGGAAAAAAAGCTATGCTTGGTGTGGAGGAGACTGTCGGAGACAACTTTTTTATTTCAAGAGCTGGGACACCTCTGTCCACTCTCCAATGATAACTCCAGCAATGACTGAAATTCTAAATTAAATTCCTTTCCTTGCTTGGAAAAATCTGTTTTTCTACCTCTGTTCATATCCACATCTGAATGTGCTAATAAACATCATTAGTAGCTTCTACTTTGACAACAATACTGCTAGCAGTGGGATGGCAGATTGAAGTACAAAAATGTATTTTTCACTGTATATCTACATTTAAAAAAAATAATTAGATTTTAAAAGCAAGACATTTGCTAGCTTTCTTCGGACAAAAGAGAGAAACAAATACCAGTGAACTTTTGCGTTCCTACACAAGTTCCTTTCCTAAAGGGAAAGACACTATATTAAGCTTTCTCCTGAACTGGTGAGAGTCAATATGAGTCAGTAATGACCAAGTTAAAGTAGACTTAGAATAAAACTGAACTCAGAGACACTCATCTCTTGTCCTCTATTGTCAAATGAAATTCACAGTCTACCAAACTGTAGGTACAAGATAAAGACAATGTAATTTAAGATGAAACACAGCTCACTGGGGATTTTCCTTTCCTTTGGAATAGAAGTTACTTCTATTACAACTTGGGCAATATTCTTATAGTGAAAAAATAGTTTCTATTAAACAAAATAAAAAATGAGCATAAAAGGTTAAAATATATTCTATCAATTGCTGCTGGTTTTGTTAGATGACATTTTTTTTCTCTCTTATTTTTCAGAGTGCGTCATAGAATGAATTGTCTAAAGGGCTCTGCAACCCCAGAACTATACAGTAACATCAGGCTACCCAGGAGCCAGATATAATGTGCTAATTCTTTGATTTTTTTTAAGATTCTGTTTGGAGTGTTGAGTGAGCCCTGCTCTAATTTCTGCAAATGGTGATTAATTTAAAGCACTTGAAAGGATTGCAGATTGTCTCTAAAAAGCAATTTGGAGGGACAGGGAATTTCAAGCCCTAATTCTTTCCCCTTTCTTTCCCCTCCATCTCCACTGTCAGCTCCATTTTTATCCCTGTAGGAAGCCTCAACATCCTTTTGCTATTACAAATGACCATTGGGATAATTAAGACTACTTTATTTCATTAGAAATGTCTGTAATCTGAAGCCTCTTTCATAGATTTATTCAGTAAATGTTAAGGTTTGTAGAAAGTTTTCTTTCTAAAAAATTATATAAAGAAATCCCAGTTGGAAGGTTTTAATCTTTCAATGCTGCTTTGTACCTTCCAGATTTTTCAGGTGAATGAAGCAACTGCTACATGCTGATGATCAGACACATCAAGGATTTGTTTTATTTTCTCTTTCAATTGAGTTCCATGCAACTTTAACAGCTGACATACATGTGGCAACACTGGCAGGAAAAGAAGCGGCCAATGGAGATAACTAAGTATAGCCTATGAGTTGTTTTGCAGACATAACTTTTATGTACGTATTGTAAGCCACCATAAAACCTAGCTTAGAGAAGACTGGCAGAGGGGATACATTTAAAATTTCTCAGCAGTTTATCATTAAAAAATTGGCACATACAAAAATCTGTGTCAATTCTGCAATGAAATCAGTGGGTTTATCACTGGTGCAACTGAATATGTATTTTGTCTTTTATATTAGTTTAATGCATTTCCAATTGCAGTTGTCAAAAGTTTGCTGAAATACAAAATGCCATCAGAAAGGCCATTCTGAATTTAGCTTTGGATATTCAGTAACCCCGACCATGTTTGATACTGCAACAGATATTGAAAAGGGCATCACCAGACAACAGGTGAAGTGCCAAGTAAATCTGAAAGAGATACTCCCAGAATGGCAGTGGAAATAAACTGTTCTCTTAAATTAAAACTGGAAGGACCTGCCTTCCAGCTCTAGTGAGGCAGACTATAAAGAACAAGGATATATTGCAACTCTCTGCACTTTGCACATCCTAGTCAAGAAGGGTAACTACACTTCCTTACAGTGCTCAGTTCTGTCAGATGCTGGAAGGGACTTAAAGGGCATCAAGTTTTGTCTCTCCCTATCCTACATGCAGGATGAGTATTCATCAATGTTTGCATAACCTGTGCTAACTATGAAAACACAGTATTTGCTTTCCAAAAGAGTCCTTATGAATCACATTCATTCATTTATTCTTGATAGGAAAATTATTTAAGAAAACCCAAAATACTAAAAAGGCAAAGGTGGGTTTCCCTTCCTAAAAAAATAAATGTGTGTTTAAGCATATTTGCACCTATATTACATATATTTTGATGTAATTCTATAAAGTAAGGTAATCATATAAAGCAATTAATCTAATCACATACAGAAAATAAAAACTTATGTCGTATTCAATGTCAATTGTTGCATCTTATATAGTTATGTATGTGTTTGCATTGTTTTTAAGAGAGAGCAATATCATAAAATCATAGAATCATTCTGGTTGGAAGACATCTTTAAGATCATCAAGTCCAGCCATTAACCTAATGCTGCCAGGTCACCACTAGACCATGTCCCTAGGCACCACATCCACACATCCTTTAAACACATCCAGGGATGGTGACTCAACCAATTCCCTGGGCAGCCTGTTCCAGTGCTTGACAACACTTTCTGTGAAGAAAGTTTTCCTAATGACTAATATAAACTTCCCCTGGTGGAACTTAAGGCCATTTCTTCATGTACTGTTGCTTGCTACATGAGAGAACAGACTGACCCCCACCTCACTATAACCTCCTTTCAGGTACTTGTAGAGTGATAAGGACTCCTCTCAGCCTCCTTGTCTGTAGGCTAAACAACCCCAGTTCCCTCAGACACCCCTCATAAGACTTGTTCTCTAGACCTTTCATGATCTTTGTTGCCTTTTTGAGCAATATCACAAACCACTTTTTTTTTACTTCACATTCACTTTATATAAATGTAAACCAATAGAAAAAAATATGGTGAAAAATAATCAATTACTTTTTTGCATAAAGTATCATAGTTTCTCAATTGCAAACTGGAAAATTTATGTTATATAGGTGCAAAATTATACCATATGGATACTCCACATGAGGCAGACATCCACAAGTTATTTGTACATAAATTGACAGGATACTCCGAACAGGTATTACAACATGCAGATGATGTTCTTATTGTGTGTAATAATCCCTAATTTGCTTAGACACATAAACAATCTGCATTTATGAGTTAGGAATTGTATGCAAAAAAGTGTGTACATTTAAAAGTCTAAATATAACTGTTACCACTAAAAAACATCTATTTGAACAGAAGGAAACATTATTATAGCTTGTGAGTTTCAAATACTTCCTACAAGTGAAAAGAAAGCTTAGAAGACAGCAGCTATCTTCAATTAAAAAAAGTGGTGTAAAACCTGATAGGACTCAAAGTCCCCTGCAACTTATTCCATTATGTTACTTTGCTTTCTATTACAAATTTAAACATAATTTTTCCTCTTTAGCTCTAACTCTGCAGAAGTTTTTCATTCAAGGATCACCTGATGAGTAAGGCTTTAGCATATGAGGTAGAGCATGAAGACAAGTTGTGTGAATGACACTCATATAACAAAAATCTGTCCCTAAAATAGCTGCTATATCAGACAATCATATGCAAATCATATGTGACTAATTTTCAGTATAAATTCTCCTTTGCCCAGGACAAAACATTCTATACTTCAAAGCAAAAAGAGCTTCAGTGAATGAGCAGAGAACCAGGACTAAATAAAATGATCAGGTAAGTAGCAGATTCACTGCAGTCAGAGTTCAGTGACTGGTAATAAGAGCCGGATAGCGCTGCAACTTTCAGCTCAACAGAGAACATCAGGAGGAGAAGTAAACAGAACTATCGGAGGTAGAAGACAACTTTGAGAAATGGTCTTGTGTCCATTGGAAGAAAGAGAAAACATCAATAGGATGAAACATACAGATTATTGTATCAAGTATCATAATCAATGCCTACCTCATCCAGGAAAAGGCTGCAGGTGCATAAATGAATGGTACAGGCTCCCCAGAGGGAGAAGTTCATCCCTGTTTGATTTGGAAGAACTCAGGCAAACACAGAGGGTCAAGAAAATTCCTTCAGATTCAGCCTATGCAGTGTCCAGGCAGCAGAGCTGATCAGATCCAACTGTCAGATGCAGTCCTGATCCAAAAGGGAAAGGAGATGGGAAGAGGTTTTGAGAAGAGTTCAGGAACGTCAGAGGCTAGCAAAGGGGGAACAAACACAAGGCACAGACATCTTTACTAGTTAGCATCCAGCACTGAAAATGCCCTTCTGGAAGTAGGAAATAGCTTGCACTGGGGGAAGACACCTTTCTCAGGCAAATAGGCTTCTGGATTTCTGAGTCCAGAGAGGAAAATATACCTACTGGGAAAGAAGGTACAGATGTCAGAAGGAACCAGTTTGGAAACACTGAGGGAGAATCCTGTAACTGTTTTCTCCATGTATATCAATGAAATAGGCAAGAGACAAATTTCAGACACAAAATATAGAGTTCTGGAAAAGACAACCAGGGTCTTTGCTAGCATCTCTGAAGTGTTGTTAGTACCCACACATGTCCAGGAACAGCAATAGAAACGCAGTTTCAGAATGCTATAAAAGCATTATTCAATTTTTCAGGAACCGAGGGCACTTCTGGATGTAAGCGAAGATCTGATTTCAGCTGTAAGGAACAAAGGTGCTGACTATTAAAATCAAAAGGGCTGACCATGAACTTTACACTGAGGAGTAAGGGAAAGACAACAGGCACAGAAGTATACAGGGTATAAGATGACATTTGCAAAGAAGATGACACAAAAATTCTGTGTTCTTGAGAGAAGGCTAGGTCAGGGGATAGAAATAATCAAATATGGAAATAGGAAACAAACAGATTGCCATTTTAAAAGAGTGCCAAGAAATGTAACTAATCAATACTTTGTCTGCCACTTTGTAACTGTTGGAAGCCTAAGAAATAAGATGGAGAAATTGGAACGTGTGATCCAAATTAAGATATTAATATACCAGACTTGTCAGAAGCTCATGGAAGTCAGACAATCAATGCAACAGTATGAGAGGAGAATACAAAATATACAGGAAATAAAGAGTAACCTGAACTATAGGAACAGTAATCCTGTCTTAAAGAAAGCTTAGTACCTAATCAAATTAACAAATTAACTAATTAGTAAATTGACAAAGTCTGCATGGTGTAAATATCAAGCCTAATTTTGAAAAATATGATTGAGGAGTTATATCATCAATGCACCATCCATGTCACATACACACTATACACAGAAAGTTTATCAGTAAGGCATCAAGAGACGCAAATAAATGTTGCCAGGTAGTTTCCACTCTTCTGTAATCCGGACAAATGTCAGGTCTGGACACCATCATGCAGAGATAAAACTTGTAAATGTTCTTGATGAAGAGCTGGTTAGTGAGTCTTGACTTGGATCTACATGATATGTGAGATCTAATTAAAAATCACATAGCACTTTCAATTCTCTGATTGATCAAGAGTGCTAATCTTCAAAACAGGAAACCATGGAAAATAAGGAAGTCTATAAAAATTAGGTTAAGGGAGCATTAGAAGAATTAAGTCCTTAGAACACCACCATGTGGAAGCACAGTGTGTGTGCACTCCACTTACTAGGTAAAGGCTTCAGTAAAGACTAAGTGAAGGAGACTATCAGGATTATGAAAGCTGCAGGATCAAAATGCCGCAGCTGTGTGTAAGTGAAGATAACAGAATATCATGAAATGCAGCAGAGGAAATTTAAAAGCATGGTGAGACTAGCTAAAGGAGAATTTAGGACCTATTCTAAAGGAAACAAGCCAATCGTTTCAGTACATCACAAATAACAAACTGGTCAGGGAATCTGTAGGGCAAGTTGGTGACCAGGATGTAAAAAAGCACTCAGAAAGCACAAAAACATTGTATAAAATATAAATGAATTATTTATGGTGATATTAACTGTGAAAGCTTTCAGGGAGATTCTATTACTGTCATTTCTGATACAAATGAGAAAAACAGGAAAATAGTAGAGATCTGTTTAAAGCTGAAATAGCTGTGAAAGATTATATGGTACAAATAGAATGAACATGAATAAATCTGCAGGATTTAGTCTAATTCAAGGATAAATGAACTGACTTACAAATGGTACTATGTAACCTCTCACTTACAGACCCAGAAATTCCTACTCTGAAAATTGATGGACTTTGAGACAGTAGTAGGGAAACACATATATGCTCTTTCCTGTTCATACTCCAGCTGCTTATGGTCTCTATTGGAAACAGAGTTTGTCTCTAGAGACCATGTTTTTAACTATGGTGACAAGCTCTTATGTTCACTTTTTGACCAGATTGAGGCACATTAAATCTACTGCAAGAATTGATTGTGACAATATCCTCCTCACAAACTGTATGTTCCAGGAAAAATCTTGACAAGGAATTAGAAGCCTGAGGAGTGAGTATCCAAACTTTTCCATATTTACACATAATGAGCCTATTAAATGTTCAGGTTTTATCATCATTAACCACCTATACGATGAAGAAATTGTAATGAAGTTTCTTTCAACATTTCCACTTTTGAACAACAGAGATCAAGCAGAGTAGCTATTTGTTTTCCTGCTTTCAAGTTCAAGGTTAAAACTCTATAGCTTTCAGAAGCTGTGATACCCTGACTATTCTCCATGTGATCTGATTACTTACCATTAAATATAGTTCAAATAGCTCACTGGCTTGCAGATAACTGTTCCGCAATATGACCTTTAATATAGCAGTACTTGAGCTGGATGTTTTTACATTGTCCATTAACTATCTTTCATTTTCCAGCAACTGGAACCCAAATGCTACTAAGTAGTACAGCTGAATAAATAGATCTATTATTTCAGGAAAAAATTGAGAAGACCAGAATTTGAGAAAGGAAATATCAGAAAGGTATTGACATTAAGGAAGGAAATTGGTTGAGAGAAAGAAATTACTAATATGGATTTTGAAGAAAATAAGGGATTTAGCAGAGAATACGTGTTCTCTTTCAGGATGTGTTTAGCCATTTAAAAGCAATAAAGTATTTAAGATCAATCAGATGTTGTAACCACTGAAGTCCTACTGGGACACAGGGTATTTTCTGTTACACAGAAGTTGGTGAATGACAGAAATGAGAATAAATAATTTTGAAGAGACAAGGATGAAGCCAAGCAGAAATGCTCTGAAATCTCATTAGGAAAGTAAAACTGTCAGTGAGTATAGTATTGTTCTGGAAGTGAATGGAAGCAATAAAAGATTATTTAAATACATGGAGTGGAAGAGATCAATGAGGAAAGCAGCTGAACCATAAGGAGGATGATAGAAATTTATACATAGGAACAAGGCTTAGAAGACAAATTAAATTAAATTAATTATCATATTCCATATTCACCAGAAAACTTAAAGGGGAAATACAAGAAATATAACATGATTTTCAGTGAGTGAAAAACAAAGAAAGTTGAAAGGAATCCATTTCCTTTTCTCTCCCCACTATTAAAAACATGTTAAGTTCTCAAAGTAGGTGGATTGCGCTGTTCCAATGACATACTACTTATTATTTCCAAGATCTAACAATTTCAGGTATTAAAGACCAAGGTTAATTGGATACAAATCACAATCTCAGTTGCTGAGTAAAGAGATGATGAATACAGGCATCGCACTGTCATGCAACTACAATAATGTTTCTAACCTGAACGAATTTAAAGTCAATTAAAAGTGCCATAGATTAAAAATGATGCTATTGCCTCACCCTTTTTCTTTTGGTGTAAATAGAACACTAAAACAGATGTCCCTTTCATGGTTTATTTAATGCTCCTTTTGTATAGATGGGACAGTGACTTACAGTGAGGTTTTTATCACTGTCTACAGGCAGTAAGAATCCTTAATAATACTATAAGCTGCTTGTTTTGTCTACATTGTTTCAAATCTCCTGATTACACTAGATTAAGAACTACTTTATAGCACATAGTCTGCATTTAAGCCAGTTATTCCAGATATAATTCTAGAAAAAAAAAACCAAACAGCAAACCTGCCTTAAAAGTAAACTAACACTATATATGCTGTTTCATAAATAACAGCAAACAGCATTTCAGAAATATGAAACAAAGCAAGAGAGTCATCCAGGAAAAAATAACCAACAGAATCTTGGTAGTCCAAGACTATTTTCTTGCATAAACAATAAACAGGAAACATATCTGTAATGTGCAAAGTAGAATGTAAATATGTAGGTATTTTATAATTTCACTATACAGATTTCTATGTATGCTATAGAGGGTGTTCTAAGCACCATCAATTTGACTTAAATTTGACTTTGACTTGCTAATAGGTAATACTATTAGATTACAGCACGTTGAATTTTAAATCCAAAATCAGTAAGTCATGCAACTTAAGCCTACCTTTTCTTATATTATTTTCATGAAATGCTATGTTATTCTAACTCAGATTCCTCATGGCAACAGAGGTCAGCAGAGGTAGGTTAGCACAGACCCAGTGGAAAGAAAACACCAAAGCCTGCCAGAAAATGTCTTCTCAATTGTTATTTCTACTGATAGACTTCAGACTGAACAGTTTCAGAAAGTGGAAATGTCTAATTCAGGAGCTTTTAATCAGTTTCAGAGTTTTACAAAATCCAGATCCAAGCTTCTGTCAGAAGCTCAGAGATGGGTTCAGTAGTAAGAGTCACTTCTCTCTCTCCTCATCATAATTTTCCTTATGCACATGTTGGTTTTGTTTAGGTTTTTTTTCATTACTGTGACTTTATTTTTTAAGAAACCATGCTGTAATGATAAATGGCTCTCGCAAGTGTTTGCTTTAAGTTCTTTATCCGATCATGTATTTTCAGTTCTTTTTCTTTAGCTGCACAGTAATATATACCCAGCTACTCATTACAATCTTGTAATCCCATTTTCCTCTACTAGACCATTGGAATACTGATTTTCAAAAGAAGAATGTATTGCCATTGTCTTTTAAAACTTTCCAATTCTTCTCAGTTTAGTTATTGATTATAAAACAACATTGGTCAAACAGCTAATCAAGGAAAGCAAGATTATGCATATTCATACTTCATCTCAGTCAAGCTAATAAATGAAACATAATTACAGAATCACTCAACAGATTAAATGTGATTACATCTCTTACAATACCACGTCTAAGGAGCAGCAATTATCCAGGTACGATTGCTATAAGAACACAGGAGAAAGTATAAAAGATACAATATGCTCACTTTAAGGTAAGCACAGCTTTCTCACTATCACAGAGTATCTGAAAAAATGCAGACTGGCTCAGCCCAGTGCAGCAGTGTATCTAAGCCAGCTCTATGGCAAACAGAATGTAATAGTAACTTACAGTGTTAAAAAAAGGAGTAGGACTAGGTATTCCAATCATCATGCTAATCTAGTTTAAATAGCACATTTAAGTAAGTTTTAAAAGCCATGGACAGTACTATGCAATTGGTTTTCACATAAAAACTAGATATGCAATAACTGTGCATCATCTGCATTTGCAGGCAGTTCACAAACAGTAAAATTACACATCTACTTTAATGAAGGCTCATTGCTCTTTTGTTCACAAAAACACATTGGTGGTTATACGACATCATCAAAGTGAGAAAGGCTTTGATATATTACAGCAGTATGATGCATTGCAGCAGTATGTCACTAAAGAGACAGCATTTGGACAATGCATTACATTAAATACATCATCAAAGAACAATCTTTCTGATGACAAACTGCCAGCTGGAAGAAAGTGTGATACAGTTAGGTTTCCTTTTAGAGACACTTCAGGACTGCCTGTTTTCAAAAGGGGAAAAAAAAAAAAGTAGCATAGGTGAGCAAAGACATTAAGCAAGGCTAATTTACATCATCCTTTTGAAGCAGATGCTTTTCATAGTGATGACTGTTGGGATTGTATCAAAGGAAAAAGGTGAAGAAGCTTCACAAGTGATTCTGGAGCCAGAAGATTACTTCATTACACTGGATAATTCAAGCACTATTTACATATAGTATAAATTGCCTCAGAAATGACAACCCAGCAGCTAGTGCTCCAGCTGTGGATCAGAGAGAAATGGCAGTAGAGCTTTTGTTCCCATACACAGATAAACTTCCAGTGTCTATGTCGTAATTTTACATGTGAATCTGATCAAATCTGCACACAACTTACATAGGGAGGAATTTCCGTGTTAATTTTGTATACAATCTCTCCTTGGTGTCTACACTCTTCAGATATATGTATCCTGAACTTTGGTAATGGGTGGGGGATTTTTTTCTTGCATTTATTTCAGTTATGAAGTACAGTTGACTTAAGAAAATTAGTACTGTTCCAGCAGTCACAACTGCTAGCAGTTACACTGAATTACTTTAGCCTACCAACAGCCATATTCCAAATTAATAAATAATTAAATTGTGATAAAACCTGTCATTACAACCTTTATCTCCTCCAGAAACACATCCCTTTAAGGTACCCAAAAGGTAACATAAATCTAAAGGTAATATTTTATTTTTTCACACAGCATAGATAAAGACTGACTGTTCAAAATCATCACAAGTATAACAGGTAACATCTAAAAGGTAGTTTTAATTCTTTCAGTGCACAGTGCTTGTGAAAGAAAGCAAAATATGGTATGAGAAAAGGATGAAAACTGACTGGTGGCTAATGCTGCAAGGTAGAAAAATCTGCTTGGCATACTCTCTTCATAATATTGAGTAAATCAGGAATTCTTCAATGCATCAAGAAGTTACTTCAAAGACTAAAAAAACCTAAATACCTTTCTGGTATTATGAAAGGGTTGGTTATAATATTGTATTGCTTTATAGCCTCAGAATGCCCAGTGCATTTCAGATTACAAGCTCAGCAACCTGCTCATATAAATTTTTTGTTCTGGATGTCACAGTTCAGCACCTTGTTTAAATTTATGTGTAAAAATATTGTGAACTAAAGAATTTTTACTGTACAGTTTGAAAATTCAATTTGAATAATAGCATGCAAGTGCATATTTTTTTCTGCATCAGTGGAAGTTAGACAACATCATTCAGCCTCTACAATTAACTCAAGTGACACTAAAATCTTTGCAACCATAATGGCAGCAATAGGAATATATTAAAGCAGAAATTTATGGATATTCACATGGTTTAGGATGCACTGTAATGATAATCATCTGCTACAATTTCAAAACACTGGCAACATAAAACAAAAAAACTCCAACACCACATGACAAAGGGATCAAAATAAATTACATCCTCAAACCTTGTTTATTGCTGATGTATTCTGCAGCAAGCAGGAGCTTTGGTTCATGACATAGCACAGTTTCAATCCCGCAATTAGAGATACTTTTCCCTGACCCTTTTACTGTATAATAGTTCCCTACCAATATAGCATTTGGCTCTGCAATTCATTGAATTCACTCAACATTATTCAGGGGGATAAGGACTGCTAAGATTAAGTGAAAATTGAAAGTAGTCCCTTACTTTGTCAAACTGCAGGAGCACATTGGACTGTTCTCTGAAATCATAACTGATGAGCTTTCTTAACAGTCTGCAATTGTTTCTTAAATTCACACCAAGAACAAATGATGCATTGCTGGTTAGACAATCTGCAGAACTGGACAACTGAAGGAGAGGAGAACCATTCGTTTTCCTTTTATTTTATCCTGTGTAAACTTCAGATTTCTTCCAAACTAAACCTTAGGTAATATTACACAAGTAGCTATAATTAACAGTTCTTAGATAAATACTGTAGAGTCTAGTGTGAAAGCACTAAGTGCAAGGTCTTGTTGAGCTTGATGGGTTTTCACATTACTGCATGGATTTTCACCCTGATGCAAAGCCCATGAAAACAATGCAAGCTTTTTTTTTTTTTTTTTTTTTTTTTTTTCTCCTTTCTCATGTCCAGAGGGCTTGCTTAAGATCCTGCAGGCCATGCTTGGTCATTTGCATGATCAGAACAGCAGTTTCATTAGCATTGGTAACCTCAATGGATATCAAATATAATCAATGCATTCTTTTAAAAGGAATATTATGGCTTTGTATGGGTAACTGGTGTAACTGTAACTATAAAATTAGGGGCATTAATCAATACCACAGTGATGATAGTAAGTAGGCCGGGAAAAACATATGAATTGCACATTAAACAATGTGCAGGATGAATATGTCTAAATAGAGTCACAGAGTGCTTCTCTGTTCTATGCTTTATCTATAACTGCTTGTAAAACACAACGATAAGTGTAGTCAAAAAAAGAAACTTGAGAGATGTGTCAGCAAATAAGACAAAGGGGACTGACTGTCCTCATGTGCCTACCCTGCTCCTTCCTCCCTGACCTCAGTGTCTTCATGGTTGTATCTCTCACACTCCACTACTCTCCCAAAAAACAGAACCTCCAAAATAAAAGAACTCAATCAACAGGCTTTTCCCCTCTTAAATATGTTACTGCAGAGGTGATTATTGACTCTGCCTTGGCCAGAGCTGGATTTGACTTGAAGATTTGGGAGCTTCTTGAAACTTCTTACAGGAGCCATGTCAGACACAAACCAAATACATCAAGAAAAATAGCAAGTATGGAAGTTCTTCCAATTATCATCTTCAGACCAACAAGAAAATAAAATGTCTTAATTGAATTTTGAAAAACTCTTAGTAAACTGTTGCCCTAGAAGAGACATCATTTACACAAGATTGCTACAGATGTACTATCTATCTTGGAAACTTACATGCCTAGATGTGTCTTGAAGAATTATTATGTAGGAATAGTGTGTGTACCAGATTAAATATTGATGTTTTCCGAAGAACAAATCTGATAATAGGTATCAAATAAGTCAATAAGCCATCGAGTACAAGAGATAATCTGGCAAATGCCAGATAAAAGTAAACAACACAAAGTTCGTAATTGTGTGCTAGATAAAAGGAAGAGCAATCCTGTTCAGTAAGTATAGCCAAATTTGTTTGGTCTGCTTAGACTGTGGAAGAGAAAGGAGGAATTTTCTACTTTTTAAAGTTGTTAAAACTAAAATCTCTCACAATCTATCACCATTTCCATTTTTAAATCTCACTTTTGTATAGATATCTATACAGGGTACACAGAGGCTATCCTGTGACCTGAAGGATCTCTGCTCTAAAGAGAGTAAGAAATCATACAATCACAGAAGACCAGGTCAGAGCTCCTTAATGACAGAATAAGACATATCTTGATACTCAGGGACCTGCCCTTGTCAATACAACACAGGGGACGCTGTAACAACTTGCATAACCCCACGTTGCAATGCTTCTTGCCAACAACGATCCCAGCTTTTGCCAAGGCCAGTCTGGTGGGAATATGAGGAGTGGGATGGGAGTATAACCTTCAGGATGTCCAAGAGATCAAGTTTGGAACAAAGGTGACTTCAGTAGCTTGAGTGGGAGCACCAGCCCAAACAGCTCGTGAATGTCTTGTGACCATCTGCTTGCTGAACTGTTACTTTTATGATAGCTGTTAAAGGAACCAAGAAAAACCTCTGTGTTTGCCTGTATTGTTGCTAAAAGGAGCATGGCTAAGTGCCAATATTAATCAAGCTTTAGTGATAAGCATAACTGCTTGCTGTCATAATAAAGCGTCTCTCCTGCACGTTAACCGCCATGATTTGCCACAAAGGACCTCAAGAATTATCTGGTACAAACTTTCTTGGCAAAAGCATGGTCTAGACAAGATGGTCCAGCATGCTGGAATGGGGTGAGTCCAGAGGAGGGGCACAAAGATGATCAGGGGGCTGGAGCACCTCTCCTGTGAACACAGGCTGAGAGAGTTGGAGTTGCTCAAACTGGAGAAGAGAAGGCTCTAGGAATAGCTTATAGTAATCTTCCAGTACTTAAAGGGGGACTACAGGAAAGCTAGAGAGGAACTTTTTATGAGAGCATGTAGCGGTAGGATGAGGGGTAATGGATTCAAACTGAAAGAGGGTAGATTTAGTTTAGATATAAGAAAGTCTTCACTGTGTGGGTGGTGAGACACTGGAACAGGTTGCCCAAAGAAGCTGTGGATGTCCTATCCCTGGAAGTGTTCAAGGCCACGCAGGATGGGGCTTTGGGCAACCTGGTCTAGTGCAAGGTGTCCCTCCCCATGGCAGAGGATTGGAACTGGATGATTTTTAAAATCCCTTCTAATCCAAACCATTCTATGAGTCTGTGATTCTATGAAGATGGAAGACCACTTGAGTGTCTTCTTTCAGAAGGCTGAAGAACAGGTATTTGAGCTACATTTTCAAGAAAATAATCATATGAATATCAAGCTTTCCTTTGATGTCTTTGAGAATATTTTCATTTTACCATTTATTATAAATATTTTTTTTAAACACATATTGAAGTTAAACCAGATCTTCTGAAACCAGAAGGATCATATATTATACATATATTTAACAAGTGAAGTTCACACTAATTCTAAAGCAATTTTCCAGTTTAAGAAGCAATCACATTTCTTTTATTTAGGTCATGTAAATTGTGTAATTGTCCTTCTGAGTCATACTAGGTCTTGCTTACCATTCCTATCAGCATTATTTCTTGTCAAATCAGCAAAATGCTGATGGAAGATCGACTCCTGCATTCGGCCGATACAGCTTTGCTGTTATAGTACCACTTCTAAGAAAGCGTCGTCAGTCAAAACAATTTAATAATGCTGAAGTTAACTCCTACATAAGTTTTTAGGATAAATATATCAATTAAAACCCACTTTTTAAAATAATTTTTTCATTGCTAAATTTCCTTTGAGAATTTTGCTTGCAACTAGAGCATGTGTTATTTCACATTGTGATAAGCATTTTTAAAAGGTAGTAAGACATCAGAAAGATACAATGTGACACTGACAAAGAATTTGTAAGTGACCTGAACGCAAGGAAACGAAAAGAATGCAACCACTTAGCCAAGTGATGGTTAGAACAGTGATTCCCAAGTGCAAGTGTACACATATAGAAGTGAACAATAAAGACAAATTTCTCAAATTTCTAGAAAACAAAAGGATTCTATCAAAAGAATCAGAAGCATGGCATGTCCAAAAGGATTGTAGAGGTCAGGAATGAACATAGGTGTCTGTGATAGATGGCAGTCACCCTAATGATTCTCCTGGGGACAGTTTTGTCTCATTCTCCCAGGAAGCCAAAGGAGCGCTTATACTTTTACTGACATGCAGCATCCTCTAACATTTCCCAGTGTTCTATGCCTCTGAGAATTGCACTGTTCTTCAAATCTGTAATTTGGCCATGCATTGGATTAGGCAAATATTTTACATCGTCAAAATATTTGAGGAAGCAAGCAACCAATTCAAATTTTGATGAAGTTGGGAGGGAGTTACTTAGACTGCAACATACAGATGTCTGTTCAGGTCTCTACTTTATACCAGAATTTTCTTTGATTTTTTCTGCTAGCTTACTAATATGCTCTCTGATTACATTGTCTGATATGCACAGGTATGTAGTAACTATATTTTCCTGTAATATGTTGTTTCCAAGATAACAATATTAAATATCAAATATATGAATCACCTTTGGAAACCATTTTTTATAGAGATAATAATGCTATTCATTTTATTCACATTTTCCCAAGAGAATTCACATTATGTGCACCTGAATATCCTGCCAATATGGCTTTCTACAATACCTCAAAACAAGTTCATAGAAAAGCCTCAGCTTGACTTTATCAGCTGAAATTCACAGCTCAGTTAATAGCTTATGAACAGGAGTCTGGTTTGAATAAGAAAACAATTCTGTATCACAGAGCTTTTATATATTCTGATTGTGATTACAGAGTAGGTCATTTCTCAAAATGTCAGACGGTTCCTTATCAAAATGAGAATGACATAAGATGCACTCTGTCTTGTGCGACTTTGAACCTCAAACTAAGTCACTGAATTCAATAAATCAAAAGTGAATTGTGGTGGATACTTTGTACAAGGCTTATTCTTTTGCTGTAATCTGTGCTGCAAGTTGTGTACAACTCTTTGGAACAGTGAACTATTAGCAAAATTATTATGTGCAGACAAAATCTCTCTCCGCTGCTTTGTCTCTTCAGCACCAATAATTTCACATAACCTATAAAATCAAACAAACTAAAGGGAAAATTTTGCACCACTGAAGTTATGAAATTATTTGTCCAAGAGACAAATAGTTATAGAATTCAGAGACAGTGCTGATCTTGGCAGATGCCTTAATTTACAATGTGTTTTTAAAAAAACTTCCTGGATTCTTCTTGTCCAGTTAATACCATATCTCCTAAGAAAATTAATGTTGCAGTTAGAGGAGAAACACTAGATGTTACTCACCGATTACGACATTCTTATTAAACTTCTACAGGCTGTAAATATCTCAGATTCAAAAAAAATTCCTATGTGTTCAAAACTACAGTAGATTGCAGTTTCACTAATCATAATGACTTGCCATGATCCTCTGGCTTAAATTAGGCTACTGATGAATACAGAAGAAATTTACATTCAAAAGTTGCCAGTAAGCTGGAGTAAATAATGATTTGAAGGTTCAAAAAGAAATGGCTCAGTTTAACATTACAAAGGGTCATAAAAAAAATTCTAATGCATTTTAAACTGTTAGAATAAACTAACATCCAATACTGCTCTCAGTAGATCACTGGGACAATTGTTTTCAACTAAAACTGTGATAATAGAATTCAAGTTGGAAATATATTGTTTCTTATCATTTTAACTAAAAGCAGAGCTAACATACATGAATGCTACTCTGAAAATTTAACAACAAATCTATTACCAGCTTTAACTCTTATGTCTGCAAGGTTTGGTCCGCCAAATGCAATCACACACACATGTATATGTATATATAATGAATTTTTCAAGAAGACTGTAATTCAAAGCCTATTAAAGCAACTAATTTCAGATTTCACACATGCATTCTCCTTGGGAGCAAGACAACACAGAAGAAATACTAAGTTAAAAATAAGAAGATGATCAAAGACAGAATTATAAAGATCATTTTCTTTAAACTTCCTATGGGAATCAGAACTGTGACTACCACAAATAAAAAAACCCAACCTTACACAAGTATGTTTCACCTTAATATTCTTCATGCATTCAGATGTTTACCTCACTAAGATGCTGAGTGCTGTGCATTTCCATTAACCAGTTCCAGAAACTAACTTGGCCACAGCAATCAGATACAATGTTAAGAATAATCTCTTTTTTATAAAAAGAATTATACAATAGAGATTTCAATGTACCATGATCAGTAAATAGAAGACATTA
Organism: Actenoides lindsayi; assembly: GCA_025331215.1. NCBI lineage: Eukaryota > Metazoa > Chordata > Aves > Coraciiformes > Alcedinidae > Actenoides > Actenoides lindsayi. Next base: position 54,429 of record WTSP01023443.1, on the reverse strand, counting down.
ACTCCCATTATGTACCTTTTGGCTACACCCAGCTGTTAGTCAGTTATCTGTATCTGTGCAAAGATAATGTCTCTCCTAGCAAAGCGGATTCAAAAAATTAACTCATCAGGCAGCAGATGTTCAGAACTGGTTTAAGTGAATGTCAAACTGCAAAGCAATGAAAACCAAAATTTGTTACACTTGTGTTACCTGCTAAAGAATTCCTAACTATTCTCAGTTGTAAAGAAACCTCAGGGAGGCCTCAGAGATCAGACTTTAAGTTGACCAGAAAAAAATTAAATCACTTAATAAGCACACCAGTAAACTTAAAAAATTAATAAACTATGTCTAATACACTGCATAAAGAATTATGACAATTCAGTTAATGAGGTTTTAAAGAAAGCCAGATGTAATGTTAGAGAGAGATTTGCCAGGCTAAAAACCATATAAGGATTGTGAATATGGGATCAGTGGATCAGAAATATTGTTGGCACAGTTAAGTGCTATTTAAATTCATTGTTTTTCATTTCATCTACGTTCTGTACTATAGATAAGAACACAAAAGGTATGTAAAATTTGGAGGGTGACATCAAATTTCCAGAGGTAGTCCATGAAGAGATCTTAAAGTTTAAATTTACTACATCGATTTGTCTATAGTTTTCTCTACCTTTTTTCATATTTCACAGCAGTGTCCAGTTCTCTTCCTGGGAGACGTTTATTCATAAATACAGTCTTACAAAATGGAAAAAACTACTTTGTCCACCAAGTCCAGCCCTTTTGGTTTTCTTATCTTAGCTCTCCTGCTTTCACACTACAGTCATTTATCATTTCTTTATTTGAAACTTATCTAGCACTTGGCTTAACTTTCTGCATTCACCATAACAGACTAGTATTTTATAAAAAATGGGGTTTGCTCATTGCTTAACATAGTTCAGATTAAACTCTCTATTCTTCCAACAATCATGTATTTTGTATGACAACTTACTGTGACCTTGCCTTTGTGAAGAACTTACCTGATGTGGTTCTGTATCTTTTGTCATCTAAGGAAAACTTGTTTGAAAGAAGAGACAATTGATTCTCCATATAACGAATATAAGGCTAATAGGGACATCATTGTTCAGAAGGACAATACCTATATACTTGAACACAGGACTGAAAAAACACCTAGTCAAGGCCCCTGCAGGCACAGGCAACTACATAAAACATTTTAAATATGGAAAGGTAAATGAACATGCAATGCACATCTTTTTCATACCGAGATTAGATTCATGCACTACCTCATGGGAGCTCTCTCCAGTAATCTTTAATTAGCAGCAAATGCCAAAGGAAATTACATAGCAGAAAGAATTTGTATTGAAATAATATTATTCGTTGCCTCTAAGTGGGACTAGCACTATTTTCATATGTACATCCGTTTGAATTTCATACAGGACTAGGAATATGCAGATACAATATAGCACTAGGCTTCCTCCCACTATCAACTCCTTACCTTCTCATCCTGCACAACATGTCCAGTTATTGCAATCAATGACAGTGGGACAAGAAAAAAATTGGTTCTATGATTCATAGATTCGAAAGCTACAGTCAGAGCATCAAAGAGAAAAACTACTTTTCATATCCAATAATATAATTCAACAGGCCTGTTAAAGAAATCTTGCAATATCATGTAGATAAAGGTCTCAGGGTACAGAATCGCAGAATGTTTTTGATTGGAAGAGACCTTCAAGATCATCTAGTTCAGACTTCAACCCAACACTGCAAGCTCACCACTAAACCATGTCCCTGATAACCAGGTCCACATGCCATTTAAATGCCTCCAGGGATGGTGACTCCATCACTGCCCTGGGCAGAAAATTCCAATGTTTGATAACCCTTTCAGTGAAGAAATGTTTCCTAATGTTCTGCCTAAACCCCCCTGGCGCAGCTTGCATCCATTCCCTCTGGTCCTGTCACACGTCACTAGGGAGAAGAGGCTGTCCCCCTCTTCACTCCAACCTCCTTTCAGGTAGTTGTAAAGAGCGATAAGGTCTCCCCTCAGACTCCTCCAGAATAAACAACCCCAGCTCACCCAGCCGCTCCTCACAGCACTTCTGTTCTAGGTCCTTCATGAGCCTTGTTACTCTTTTCCGGACATGCTCCAGCACTTCTATGTCCTTCTTATAGTGAGGGGCCCAGAATGCAACATTCAAGGTGTGGCCTCACCAGTGACGAGTACAGGGGGATGATCACTTCCCTATTCCTGCTGGCCACAGTTTCTAATACAAGCCAGGACGCCGTTGGCCCTCTTGGCCACCTGCGTGCACTGGTGACTCATATTTAGTTGACTATCAATCAATACTCCCATGTCCTTTTCCAACTTGCAGATTTCCAACCACATATCCCCAAGTCTGTAGCTTGCCATGGGGTTGTTAGGACCCAAGTGCAGGACCTGCCACTTGGCCTTGTTGAATCCCATGCAATTAACCTTGGCCCATTGATCTAACCTGTCTAGGTCCCACTGTAAAGCTTCCCTACCCTCTCGAAGATCTTCATACCCACTAGCTTAGTGTCATCTGCAAATTTACTGAGGGTACACTCAATACCCTCATCCAGATCATTAATAAAGATATTGAAGAGAGCAGGCCCCAGTACTGAACTCTGGGGAACACCACTTGTGACCAGACACCAGCGAGATTTAGATCTGTTCACTACCACACTTTCAGCCCAGCCATCCAGCCAGTTTTTTATCAAGTGCAGGATGTATATGTGGTCTCTGCAATGCTGAACTAAACCAAACATTTTAGAATGTTTTAACATATCTAGCATATGATTCATGAAGAATATAACACATTATTGCTTGTTTCCTGACCCAAGCAAATAAACATTTTGTCTTAAAAAAAACCCAAAAAACAAATAAAAAATGCACAGAATCCTTAATAAGATTACTCTACATTAAACATGTTGTATATCTGTAGTATTCTTCACTTGATATGAGTAACTATATTCCTACTTCTTAATTATCCTCAAACTTCTTGAGCACAATAACCATTTCAAAGAACTGATTCTGTATTACTGTCCTGAAAACCTATCTTTCATTCATGTTAATGTGAACTCACAAGAAATTTAATTAAACCTCTAATTACTCTATACTTTCTTTTAAAGACATTATTTTTCTCTTAGAAAGGGAACCATCATGAAAGCATAATCTCAAGCATGTCATAAAATGCATTTAAACTGTGGCAGAATTTTTTATTCTATTTTGGCCACACTACATATATTTACAGAGAGAAATATTCATGGCCAAGTAGAACCTGAGCAGAGAATTGAAAGATGTAATGGAAATATACTGCAATGAAATAAACCCTCATTATAATTATATTAAAATTATCATACAATAGAATAATTTTTTGAAGACCTCTAAGTCCTCTAAGTATTAGAGATGACACCCTTCATAGTAAGCATGCCCACAAGTGATGTTATGTGTATGCCCTGTTAATCACATCAAGTGAGTGTGGGATTGGGACTGAGGTATCTGCATAATTTAAACACATAGCTGAATATTTAATTTCAAAATGCAAATTAACACTATTGTTCCTTTCAAGTCCATACAGTTTATGGTTCTGCAATTGTTAATAATCAAAGATTAAATTTCATCTGAGCTGCCACTGTGACTTTAAAAGCTCAAAACAATGAGGCTGATTCAGTTGCACATCTCAGCCATATAGACACACCTACACTCCAGACACCCAACTATGACTTTCAAAACTCATTTATTTCATTAATGTTGCACGTCAGCCTTCAGAATTCTACCTTGTTAATATTCTATATGTATATCTTTCTGTAATAGACGTCGTCATTTTACCACAGTCATTTTTGCTACAGGTGGTAGCCATCACTGTAAACAAGTCATCCTTCTGTCTTACTTTATGCCACTTGCTTTAACACTACTTAAATTATTGTCCTGTTTTCATCCCTCTCCCACTTTGTGATGACTGCTAGGATCAAAATCAAATACAGTAAAATGAAGAGAAAACAGAATTTCATGTGTGAACTTCATGAAATACTTAAGAAGATAAAAAATTCCCTATCAGCAATCAGTTTGGGCTTTGGGTTTTTTTTGTTTGTTTGTCTGTTTCAAAGTTTTGGGGGACAGAAGACTCAGCTGTTCTTTCAGAAGTCAGAAAAGCAACTGACAGTGCCTGCCAGAATGGCACTTCCAAGGGAGAGGGGTTAAAAAAAACCAAACCCCACACCTCTGGGCCATCAATATAGAAGCACACCTAGTGCTACTGTCTAATAAGAGAAAGAATGTCCTATTTCATTGGCTGTGGCCAACCCCAAGAAAAATCCCATATTAAATCACTGTTAAAACTGAAAGTAGACAAAAGGGCATGTATACCATGCGTCTTCTAACATGAAAAATTGAGACTCTAGATTGTACTTGAAGTCTAAATCACATTGGGATCTGAAGAGGGAGCCTTTTATTTGTCAGATATACTGAATATTAATTTCTCTTATACAATGCTGAACCAGCAAAGCAAATATACACAGTGTATTCATTCTTCCACCCACACTATAACATAGTGATTACATCTACAGAAATAAAATTTCTAAAGCAACATATCCTCAATTCTTTCACGTACACTCCTCCATAAATAAAATGTTTCTCCATATGGAAGAACTAACTCATGCAGTTCAAAAATAAGAACATGAAAATATACATAAAGGGATATTTGTAGCCTCTAAGAAATACATCAAAAAACTAAAGTGTGACAGTGTAATTTATCTCTTGGTATGCATTAACTAGAACAAATTAATTCTTCATACAATATCCTCTTCGTACTGTAAACTTTCTCTTAATATTCTAGAATGCTTGTAGTTTATTTAGCTGGTATAACTCAATGTTTAAATATATTCAAATAATGCTGCACAATTATGTCACAATTTAAATTTTCACACATTCCATAATTAAATTTTAATCCTCTGGTGCTCTGATCTACAAATATTCAGTGGGACTGCTATTTGTTTTCAAGACTGATTCATTACAAATATAAAAAAATCTTACCATGAAAACTGCATTATTTCATTACTCCTGCCCCTGTAACTTTTTCTTATAACAGTTATGATTATATCAGTGCATGCACATACTGAAAATCAGTTTTGTTTCATGGTTTAAAATTTTTGTCTAATATTGTGTGGAAAAGTCTGGTCACCACCTTCTCCTACTCTCAAAGCTGGAGTAAAGTCCTCTGCTCCATAATTCTTGCAAACTATTCTGGATCCACATTCTAGTATTCACATAACAGATTTGGTAGTTGCCAATTTTATAAAGCATAGACTTCTGTATTTGCTTCAATTTTTTCATGTTAATACCTCTCCCCATGTTTACATAGTGACATTATATGATTAAAAACATGAAAAATGGAGTACTTAAAAATTAATTATCTCACTCTTGAAACTTTTTGTTCCACACCACAAGGTAGATATTTGCGAGCAGAGAGGTTCACCTGCTTTAATGCATGCAGGTTTACCTTTACAATTGGTCCAATCTCTACAATGAGAAACTTGGTACTGATTAGATACAAAACCAACATTCCTATAACGTAATTAATGCTACGTACTCCCAAGTCAAGGAGTCTAAGAAAAATGTGTATATATTCATTCAAATACCATAGGAGTAAACCTAGCAATTTATCTTTCAAGCAAGCTCCTGTAAGCACAATAATGAAGTCAGGAAGAAAGTTTTACACGGCAATCAGAACACAGTAAATGGGGTCAAAGAGGTCCTGAGTTTAGTATCGAGTAGGTAGAAGAAATGGTTCCCTTTATCTCATCCCTTAGGAAAAACTAATGTCTGGGAACACTCCTTCCTCTTACACTTATAGAATCATAGAATGATAGAATCATTCAGGTTGGAAAAGACCCCTGGGATCATCAAGTCAAATCATTAACCCTACTCTACAAAGTTCACCCCTAAACCATGTCCCCCAGCACCACATCTAAATGACCTTCAAACACATCCAGGGATGGTGACCCAACCACCTCCCTGGGAAGCCTTTTTTAGTATCTGACTACTCTTTCTATGAAAAATTTTTCCATAATGTCCAGTCTAATTTTGTGCATCTGTGGATATCATTCCTGAGAAATGTTGTTTTCCAGGGCTGCCACAGTTACGAAATTAAAAATCTCCAACTGACCCAGCTGGAAATTGCCCTCAGAAAACACCTGAACAGCCCAAAGAGAGAACCATCTACTGCAGAGACAGGATGTCAGAGGAGCCCCAGTGCATATGGCCCACAATTCCCTGTCCCACCAAGCAAAATGATTGTTGCTTTTCTAAACAACAGAGAATTTACAACACATGTAGTTTTAGTTTCAAAATGTATTTCAGTAATTCAATCTGGATGCCTCCATGGGCAGGTACCACCTCAATTACATCTAACGCCTAATATGGCACAGCATAATGCAGTGCATTCAGATACAGAATACTGTTTACATTTACATTCCTACCAAAGTCCACTCAAATTTATCTGTACAAGTCCAGATCTTTCATCACAAGCTTAAGGTTTGCAAAGTGAGACAGGACTAGAACTTACTTTTATAAACTATTTTCCATCAGAATGCTGCAAGAAGAATTGGGAATTAAAGGGAAAAAGGGGGAGTGAGAGGAGATGAAATAAGATTACAGGAAGGAAAATACACTCTAAAATGCAGCCTCACAAGACGGGTACATAAAGTGCTGAATAATGTTAAGCTAAGTAAAGACAAAAGAGGAACTGTAAAGAAACCCTGAAAAAAAATCCATCCTTAACAGCCCTTTCTAGCTGTTCATGTAAAAAATGGTAGCGTGTCCCATTTAAATGGTGCTAAATAGAGAAGATAATTTAAAATGCAGATTACCTGTAAAAAATATGGATAGCAAGGAAGAGAACACAACTGACTGACTGTTGACCAGAAACAGAGCATCTGCTTCTACTATTATCCACATTCATTTTCAGTCTGCTTTTTTAATGGTTATCAATTTTTTAACTTACCAGATTTTTTTTCTTCCTGCTCTTGTAACGTTCATAAAAGATGGAAAAGTTACAGAGAATTAATTTTCTTTGAATTACATTCAGCTGAGAGGTCACAGCAGCGTCAGCTTCTCACATCTTGCAAGATATTTACCTTCCCGGTGTTTGGGCTTTGTGCTACAACAAACACAGAAAGCAGCGCCGGGAACGGTAAACTCCGTGACCTGAGAGCTTTTTTTCCTTCTTTTTTTGAGGCGGACGGGGGTTCCCTGTCTCAGGGAAATCCGAGGGAGGTAGGAGAGTTCTAGAGGGCGCGGCATTTCTGAGGGGAGAGGCCGCGAAGGTGACGTGGCTGTGTTGT
>WTSP01023443.1:27890-46997 GCA_025331215.1 Actenoides lindsayi | reverse complement strand
ATGCCACAGCCTTGCACTGGCAGCTGGCAGCAATGCTGACCATGGCTGCGTGCGGTGCGAGCAGATTAATGACCTGCTCAGCCGGGTGGTGCAGCTCCAAGATGAAGTGATGGAGCTCAGGGAAGAGGTGAGTAGATTGAGAAACATCAGGGAGAGTGAGAAGGAAATTGACTATTTCCACAATCTCATTTCTACAATATCGGAACAGCAGGTAACTCATGATGGAACAGAGAAATCGTTAGTTGGGCATGAGAATCCTAGTGGAGCAGAGGACTCCATAGCCTCTCATCACCAACCCCCTCAGCATTCCTGTTGTAACCCGCCTGAGCAGGGACAATGGCAGCAGGTCTCCAATAAACGAACTAAACGGAACAAAAAGAGCAAGTGTGTTCCTTTAATAAGCACATCACTTACAGTGCCCTTGCTAAACAGGTATGGGGCTCTGCAAGAGGAACCAGTTAAGAGCAAGGTTGAGAGCTCACAAAAACCAGCTGAGCCAGCAAGATCAGCTCTCCCTCAGCCAACCATCAAAACTGACCCTAATAAGAGAAATCAAAGGGTCATTGCACACAGTAACAAAGTTTTGAGTCTCTAGTTTAAGTTGGAAGGAGAGCACTTCTAGGTACAGAAACTGCCTAAGCTTCCTGTTCATTAATTTATTTTTCACATTAGCATAGAAACAACTCTTCTACTTATGTCTACAAAGAGAAGAGGGGGGGGACAGAGGCAAGGTTGAATGAGGGCAAATGCATATTTTCTTACATAGAGAAACCTGAATAAACCATCAATTTCTGAGTCATACTGCAATTCCTGTATCAAAATATCAATTTTCTTTTTACTCAAAAAGTTTGTAAATACCAGCTTACCTGTATGAATACAAATTAACACAGTGTTAAACACTTTTTAAAGTCTACTTGAAATGAAGTGTTGAAATGCTGAACTCATTAAAGAGTAAATATACATCCACAAAGAGGTTAAAGATACCTGTTGGTTTAATCTGAAGTCTGTAATGTCAAGTTGATCACAGTTACACAGCTGGGCTAAAGGACAGATAGACTTGTGAGGCAAAGCTGATAAATACTTAAGCTTTTGAGGCCATGCCTATATGTGAGAAAGATATATTGGTCCGCTAATGTCATCAAGTCTCTTCTTGCAGCTCACCTCCCTTTGCAGGTTTGGTCTTCTGCTTGCAGACACAGATTTTGTCACTTTGAGTATTTGTCCCATGACTACCTCTGCTATGGGGACTCATTGTGGACTACACTCTTATTACAGAGATATCGGTCCACAATTAACAACACATGCATATAAATCTTTACAGCTTTGTAACCAAACTGAAAAATAATAAAAATTAGTCAAGATAAATCCAAAATGAAAACCAGTTCTTTTTGAGACTGAAAATTAAATGATTGTAAAATATTCAAAGATCCAATTTCAAATTATCCTACACTCTCCAAAAGAATGTTTCAGTATAGGTCCTTTAGACTATCCTGCAGTAAACAACTTTCTCAAAATCTATCAAAGCTGTAGAGATATCAATAAATATACTTCTGAATAAAGAATCTCGGTGTCTTGCCAAGTGAGTGATAGAAGCATACTATTGTGGTCATTCTCACATGCTTTTTCTCTGTTCTGTAAGTAATTTTTTTATTTCAAGTGAATTAACATCAACAGGAGATTCAAGCACAGTCTCTAATTTTCAAGTCAAATTACTTTTAGACACCTCCTCTTGCCCCCAATCCAAAAAGCTGAAACCCTAAAGGAACCATCCTTCAGAGAGCTTACTACCTCACTAAGAACACCGCCTATAAAGCAAGCTATAGTCTTAAGCCAGTGGGAACAGATCAAATAGCAGCAATCATTCTATGTTCCTTGGCAGAAGTTAAATCATAACATAGTAACAGTACAACACTGAACAACAGATTACACCTGTAAAATAAAGCTTTGGTCCTGCTAGCTAGTGAAAGAAAAATTCCCAGCTGTGGAAAACTGTTGACAAAGATACAAGCCACTCTGTACCATAAATCATTCAGTACATTTGCAGTAAAGAGTTACTTGAAGTTGATGATTGTGTCCGTCACCATACTGACTTCAGCTTTACCTTTCTTTCCTGTATTGTTGAGATAGCTGTACTAACAACCCCTGACAAGAACTCTTTTTTGCATTGTTTGGATATTCTTCATAATCAGGGTCAGACTGACAAATAGAGTATGGTGACAGCTAGTGCCTGAATGCTTACAATGCCTCAAACTTGTAAAATTAATGTCTATTTTATACTTAATTAATATTTTACACTTTAATTAATGTCTATATTATATTTTGTCTACTATTTTACATTACTGATTTTGAAAACAGTCTTTTAAATTATCTAATACTGAGTTGTGTTTCTTGTTCCTTTGTAGCGCATACTTAAAGGACATGACAACTTATCTCCAAAAATACTGAATAGGCATGAAAATAATTTATATTATTTAAAAAAAAACTTAACTAAAAGCTATAGAGGAAATTTGTCATTTTCACTATATTACCATCCAAATGAGTTTATTTAATATGTAGCAATTTCTGCTTCTAAGTTTGACTAATCTGAAGATTTATATAAAACTCATCAGCTCAAAGAAAATACAACAGAAGACATATAACTCTCCTTGCTTTCTTGCCAGGAATATATTTAAATGAACAATTATTCAGGCTTTCAGTGCAATCAATAAAATCAGTGTAGATCATTCACTTCTGAACACATTATAAGGAAGGTTAATAAATTTAACTCCTGCTTTACTGTCAGACTAGTAAGTTGAAATTTGAGGACAAAATATCAAGATTAGAAATAGGTATATCCATTTTCTTTTAGTGACTGGGACCACAGACATTCATATTTCACAACAGGCAAAATCTAACACCACCCTTCAGCTTATATATTCTGGGCTGGTGAAGGAAACTCTTATTTTTTTCATCTGTAATTGGAACAGTTCTCTAACTCCATAGGGTATTATCCTTTCAATAAGAATTTCACTTTTTTTTTCATTTGTAAATGCCTTTATTGTGATCAGACATGACGTTGCTCTTAATTTTACTTGGAAAAACAGCTAAATGACAAGATTTCACTCATGCATTCAGGTTACTCCCATTCAAGGGTCATATAAATAATATTTGCTGAGAAGTTATCCTCTTTTATCTTTGAACCCATATTCTACCAGTCAGACATCTCATTGATTAGTCTATAAAGAACACTTAATTATCAAGTAACAAGAAATTTCAGGTCTTCAATTAGCCACCAGATGGAGCCCACATAGTCTCAAAATGTAATAGAAGCATATGGCCATTAACCATGAAATATGAGTACAAATTTTGTAAAGCAGCTACAGAATACATCCTGTAAATCAATCCAGACTCTATATACAAATAGCCTTCCATAGGATTTAAATTACACTCACCATATGTTTTTAACCCCCCCCCAAAAAAAGTCTGCAGCTTCATCTGTGTGGTTCTCTACCAATAAAACACCTGCTGACATTTCTTCACAATATAAGGTTTTGTAGAAAACATACAGGAATAATATAAATGCTGCCTCACCAATGTTAGATTATTTTACTCTTTTAAACACAGTTTAAAACAGTAAGTGAACAATGCTTTATTTATTGGTAGGGGTCTCCTTGAGAGAAAATTATGTAGATGCTTAGATGAGATCTAAGTTCCAGTGTTTCCATAAAGCATATAAAATATTTTGCACAGACCCACAACAAAGTGAGTAGAGGTAGCCAATAGTATCCTACCCAACAGAGACAGTGAGGCATAAAGGAAAAAAAAAAATCTTCCCATTTACAGCAAGTCTAGTAAAAACCTTGGATTATAATTTAGAAAACCTTAAACCAGAACTAGTGAGACTTATTTGCACGGTAACTATGTTACCCCAGGAATGAAAGGCTGAAACTAAGAGTGGAAGAAGAAAAGCCAAGAGTTAGGGTATTGGGCTTGCTGCTGCCATCACTACTAAAGAGGGATGAGGAGGATTGGGAGTGACAGCAGCCAGCACACATGATTAAAAGATCCCTGAGAAATGGTCTCTGATTTACTTTCCTTAGCCTTCTTCCAGAGGCAGCAGTAGCAAGCAGCTTGATTTTCCCAGGTCTGTTGTAATGCATTTTGTTGCCACCACCAAGCACCCTGTTGCCCAGCCCCTTGCACATGTTGAGTCAAGACTTCTCCTGGCTCTGCCTTAGTCAGCCCCACGGCTGCTCCACTCAAGCACTCACTCTTGGACATCTATAGGAAGCATAAGGACAAAGGTTAAATAGTGCCACCCATTACCTGCTTAAAGAAATAGACCTAAGAGTGAACACAGCAATGCCTCTCTTGACTGTAAAAGCAACAGTAAAATGTATAATTTTCGCACAAGCATTTTGAAGCATAGTTCAGTTACTGACAATTAAGTTCTTTGTGGACAGACCTGGCTAAGCACATCCTAGACAATAACTAGCTCATATTTCAATACATCACATCTTTCACTTTCCAAAATGCAGAGCAACTGGATACCAAAATGAGAAAGGGAGAAAAAAAAAAAAAAAGTACTATGGGCATGTTCTGCCTTTTTTTTCTCATTTACAATCCCGAGACAATCAAAGGTGCAGGGGTAGAGTGGAATTAGTTCCGAGTTCTTCTGCAAAGAGTGAAAGCTTTTTCTCAGTGTAGGAGCTTCAAATATTTCTTCTCCTACTGACCACTTTGCGATGTACTTTTTCATGGCTATGAACACACAAAAAAAATGCTACCGATGTCAAGTTTCTATAATCAAACAGTCACGCACCTTAATTCAAAACACAAAATAGGGTGAAAAATTGTTTTTTCTTATTTTTAGCAATTATGCAAATATAATTTCATTTTATGTTTTCCCCCTAGCCCCTAACTCCCACTGTGAGAGTGAATACTGCTGGGTACACTGCAAGAGTAAACTGAGACTCCATGCTGCAAAAAGCTGAATTTTATTTTTCCTTGAACTCTTCTCTGATGGCTATCGTATGGGTTCACTTATAGTGAAATAGTGAATTGCAGCATTTCCTAGGGTTTTTTTTTATTTCTTAGAGAGATACATTTAAAAATCCTATGCTGTTAGTTTTACTAAAATGTTAATAGTTTTGGAAATTTTATGCTCCTGTAAAGAATACTGTTAGGACACAAAAATATTGGACAGCAAAACATAAGATTTAAAGACCTTTGATCATAAAAATGGAAACGACTGGGGGAAAAAAAGTCAAATCATCTTCCAAACAACGTCCCAACAGTTATTTAATATAGTTGGGAAAAAAAAACCAAACCAACATCCAATATAATTTGGCTAGAAAATGATGATTTATCATCTAAATCAGAAAATCTTTTTCAGTCCACAATAGAAGTTCTTATGAAAGCCTTAAAATACACACATACACTTTAAAGCCAGCAGTGCCAATTCAGTAGAAGGACAGACGACCTTATCTTGGATTAGAGAAGCAAACTGGGGTCTTCTATATCCCAGACACACATAGTTCTGTTTATACTACAAGAAGCTATTGCATGTATATTTAAAACAATGTGGATATTTTTTACTTTTTTCTTAGTTCAAAGCCATGTCTCCACATACTGTTAACAAGACTGTGACTTTAAAGAGATTTTACAGTCAAATAACATTAAATTGTGGCAATTAGTGCTTTTAACACTCACAGCCTGATTTCTGGAAGAGGATGTTAAGTAATAAGCCATCTGTTGTTCTCAATTCTAATTGTTGCACTAATTATGTATTTTTAATAGTGATCCTAATTTAGATCACACTCTTTATCACCAGGAAATAAAAGGCACTATTTGTTTTCATCATTTTACTGAGATACTTTGAATATTTTCCTTTGCAGTAGTACAAAAACAAAGATCAGTTTTTGCTGAAATCAAAGCATTCTTTGGAATGAGTCTGCACGTGACAGAAGCAAAGAAAAATAACGTCAGTAAACCCAGTTCATATTTGGACCTCCATTTCTAGAAAGCACGTTTCTACCATTTTGTGTCAAGCAGACCCTGTTCTTGTAAAGACACAAATAACCACTACACCATAACATATAGCCAAAATTATCTACAGATATAACAGAATCCTTGCCATGCCAAAATCTATATTAAGCCCACAGATGGCCATAAAACTCCTCCTAGGTTAAGAAAACTCTTTGACATAAAGGAAAAGTTGGACTTGCTTGCTATGAACCTTGTTTCATTGCACTGAGAGTAAATAAGAAGGCACAGCTAGTCACAAATGGAAAGCTTCTTCAAGAAAATATTCTGCAGTCCCTCCTGCTCAGAAAGTGGTACGATTTGGCTCACTCAGTGAAGATCCCTTTGTCAGGAACACAGCCCAAACTGGTCTGAAATTAGACACACCCGTAAGTTGAAGTCCATCAGAATGAGACCACAGTAGTCTCTGCACAGTTTTAGAGAAAGACATTAGACCAGAGTTGGAGAATCTAAAAGAATCTAAAAGAACTAGAGAGTTTTAGGGGTAGAATATTGCTGCAGGCTTTCTCTGAGAAGCCATGAGAATTAATGCATCCCAGAAAGAGGCTATACTAGGTGGGGGCTATGCTTTATCATAAACAGATATGTATCTGCTTATTAAAAACTTCCACTTTGCCACATTTGCTATACCATTGCTCTTATAATGTCATGACAAAAATTGAAGGCATAAGAATGTAACACTTTATAAAATTCAAAACCATTCAGCAAATTAAAAGTCTGTCTTAACTGCATGACAGTATCAAGGATACATACACTGTGATTAGATAAAATCTACTTTATATTTTAACACTGAAATCTTGAGATAAACTTTATCAAAATGAAGACACATTTGACCTTTGCTTCAGGCTATCAAACAAACAAACAAAAAGTAAAAATAAAAAATGCATCCAGAAAGCTAAAAAGAGAATGACAGCATGGACCTTACTGTAATCTAAAACTGTCTCTGTCTGAAGTCAAAGAAGAGGAATGTGAAGAAGTCTTAAGTTTTTTCCAGATTTATATTCTTAATGTCTCCCTTCATACACACACTATACAGCCTTGCTCAATCCATTCCATGACCAAGAAATTCAATTTTCAGCAAAACAAACATTTTCCATATGAAAATCAGGAGATAATGAAAATACTTGAATTTATTAATATATTAAATGTCCCCATGAGAACTGCAGCCAATAATAAATAAATAGAGCTGTTCTTTTTTCCCAGATGAATATAAGAGATCAGCTAAAATACTTCTCATACCCCTGCAAAACTTTCCAAAAATTATTTCTACTGAGATTGTCCTGTTTGATCATGTGAAATAGCCTGAGCCAATCAGAAAACAAAAATTGTTAAGCAACTCTCATATAAATTGCCAGCTTTACCTTTCAAGCCAAACTCTAGTTTCACCATTAAAAGTTATGATTTTCTCGTGCTGAGAGGTATTTAAGGTAAGCAGAGGAAAACTCTCTGAGGGGTATCTGAGATACCCCTCTGTGGTAAGCATTGGTAAATGCTAAGTTTGAATGGCAGCTCTGAAGGGTCAAGCTTAAAATACAGCCTGAACAGCAGCGTGACAGGCAAGAGGCAGTTGGAGAGAAGAAATCAAGCTCCATGAGGAGTTGGGTTGAGCACTTTTTTCCCCTTCTGTTCTTTTTTATAAGGTTAAATTTAGTCAAAGTTCAAGTGCAAAGCAGGAGTGATTTTTAAACATTTTCTGTTTATTTGAACATTTTGAACAACAGAAATAATTAACTTTTTTTTTCTTTATTCGTATTTACAGACAAAATAAACAAAGCACTTTTTCTTTTTGGTTTTTTTTTAGCTGTCTAGGACTGAAGGGTGAGAAAGTGATAATAATTCTTAGTTCCTAATGTATTAAGTCTTTTTTATGGAATTTAAGCAATTACAGTGGTGGTATGTATGTTGAAGTAGTTGAAGTATAGAACAAAACACACTTGCTTCTACTAAAATTTAACTAAATTTAAAGTCAACTAAAATATAATTACTATATAGTTTTTGTGCTTCTCTTTTAGGATTACTTTTAGCTTCATCTTTTAATTTGCCTATGTGTCAGACAAGTACACAATCCAGGAAAAAAAAAAACACCACAGGATTCTAGCATGCCTGATACCTTCTTTTTATTAAAGTGTTTTTTAAAGTGTAAGCCCAATTTTTGGAGAATAAAACCAACAAAATAAACAAAACAAACCACCAATAAAACCAAACCCTAAACAAAACCCAAACCCCTACAAACAAAGTGAGAGGAGAGGTACAACCAGGTAGTGAAATACAACAATAAAGTTGATCCAGACAAAAGAACAAGTATTAAAATCTCCACAATCACAACAGAATGTTTCATGTCCTCACCACTTCTTTTATAATACTTCTTTTCACATGCATACACGAGTGTGCTCCAGGTGGCAGGATGACACATTCACTTTTTATACTGCCCAGCAGCTCCAGAGAAAGGAAACCAGGAGGCAACAACTATAAATATTGCATTGCAGTGGCTGAAATCGCAGTTGAGAGATACTGGTTCTTCTGCAAGCACTGAAGCCACATGCATTAAAGCTATCTCAGTAATCATACTTTGTGCAGAGGCTTGGGAGATATTCTGATGATAGAGGCCAGAGAAGTAACAAGCCAGAATCATACTTATTTTACAAAGCAATTTAGTAATGGTTTGATAAAAATCACTGTAGAATGTCACTGCTTCACGGTGTAACTCTTTATTAATGACCAAATCCTCTCTGCTTTATCCATGTGATGCAAACTTCACAGTAAACATTTCTTTTTTCTTATTACAAATCTCAAACAAACATACTCATCCCTTTGGCTGTACACTTCTGAAAAGAAACAAGTGTGAAGCATTTTTGATAATGCAGTAAGGGTAATGCTAGCAACACAAGGCTGAAAATGAAAACATTCATGTAATTTCTATCTCACTTTCAACATCCTACTTCCACTGAGGTGAAGAGGGGAGAAGTATCCATCCATCCTCAATACACCCCCAAACACTAGGTGTTTGATGAAATCAACACCAGGAGGCAGTTTGAAGATTAATGCTTGGCAGTGTCAGAGAATAGAGAATTCCCTGTTAGCCCCCAAAGACAGGTAGTAAGTGGAATTTGCAATAAAGTCTCTACAGGGCTTGTACAAAAGTAAAGGGTGCAGTGCAATGTATTCACTACCAACAAATTTAGAGTGTGATCTCCATGGTAGAACTGCTAGTGATACAGGAAGAGGTGGTTTAAATAGTTGCTGCTGAAAGCTGTCACTTCTCTGACCATTTCTACTGCAAATAAACATTACCTTCATGAACTCTTTTCCTCTTACATCTCTCCTTAATGTTCTAAGTTGATATTCTCTGATGTGAAAGAATACTCAGTTCCAGGACTGTACACATTTACAAAGTCTTGTCAAATAAACGATGAATTTTTCTGATGTTCCTCAAAGCAAATCCATCTCTCTTGAGAGAATGTTATATTGGTTGAAGCAGTGGATCACTTTGATGACAGATGTAAAGTGAAAAATACTTTAGTACTAGGTACTGTTACAAACAATCCAGCTTTCAATGGTACAAAAAATGAGCAGTACTCACACACACATCAGATTTTATCTTTTTTCTTCTCCCATTACCTTTGCTTCTACAATAAACAGATCATCATTGAACAATTTTGCATTCCAGGAATACATAAAGACTACAACTATTCAACTTCAGCATTCAGAAATTTACAGGAATAATGTAACAAGTAAAGATTATAGCTTGAGGATTTCATACTGCTCAACTTGGAAGCAGCAAGCTTTTCTTTCACTATGCATTTATTTCTGACTATATTTTTATGAAAAGCTGGGTGTTGAAAATGTTTCTGTACTTATTTAGTGATAAAGTGGCTATTCTTATGAACTATATTTTATTTAACATAACAAATATATCTCAGTGCTGAAAGCGTAAGCATTGACTCATACTGAAGTAGTAAACTGCATTCATAATTTCATGCTAAGATTTTCAAATCATATATTGTGAACAAAGATACATATTGTCAGCTAATTCAAAGTCACTGCATGGAATCAATACAGTTGAAAAATACCTTTGAAGATGGTCATAAAAGATTTCATTTTTGCATCCCTTTTTTCAAAATGGATTTCTCATACAGTTTCACAAATATTAATAGGGATGCTCAGAATTATTTGAAACAGAACAGGCTTGGAAAATAGATAGTATCCTACTAGTATTGGCATGCATTGAAGAGTTAATGTTTATTGATAAATGGTTACCTAGGGAGTATCAATAGGTGAAGATTTCTAAGTAACTACATAAATGGATTCAGTAGAATCAATTAAATGCAAGAATTCATCTTTCTCAGTAAGTTTTTTCATTTTCTCTCTTTCTATGCATATAAACCAGAAGCACTCTATTTGTTTTTCTTCTCCGTTACAGCCAGGTAAGCCCCACTGGGAGTGTACTGCACTGAAGGGGTGAATGCCAAGATACCATTCCCTCTAGTGAGACTACCAGCTTCTCCAGCTGCAGGAGTGATCAGGAAGCCTGCACTACACAGTCAGAGGATTCTATAGCCTGAATGTAGACTAGAGGAGACGTACAAATCTCTGAATAAAACTTGCTTTCTGCTGTAAGAGAAGAAACATCACAAGCTACAAAAAGGGTAGCAGGACAAACACATCAGTAGCAAGCAGGAAATTAAACTAGAAGCTAATGCGACTGACAAACAACATCAAGAATGTGAAACTTTTCTTTATTAATCAATATCAGCTTCAGCTTTCACCAAATATCTGTTAAAAGATCAAATTTGTTGACAGCTAACATCAGTAGTGAGCAAGAACCAGGTTATAAAAAGGATGGAATTGGCAAGTAATTCTCAGCTGATTACAAAGCACTGATGGAATTCAACCTACAACAATAAGAATTAGAGAGGTCAATCTCAGTTTTACCTTTGAGAACTAATAAGGGGCAGGAGGGGTCCAGAAGACCAGAAAATTACATGGGCTGCCTTTAAAATGCAGAAAAAGTAGGTAAGAGCAAGAAAATTATAGATCAGTTTAATATTAATTCTTAGAAAAATAGTCCCAAACCCCCCACAATATTCTAAATTTATAATCACGTAAAGATTACAGATTAAAGATAAAATTTGTTCAACTCAAGTCTCATTTCTTTCTGCAGGAGAGTTAGAGGATTTGGTAGAGCGACAGATGCAGTAGGATGCATTTTGGCCGTATCCACATTTTTGTCATTTGTTTAACATAACATGCTCATACAACAGGATCGGGTAAAATAGTTGGAATGAAATCCTTGCCCAGGAAGAGTCATCACTAGTCAAACTTGGGAAAAAAAAGTTTTGCAGGAGTCTGTCCTGCTTCTGGTACAAATCAACATGTTCTTTAAAGATTTGGATGGAAGAGTACATGCATAAAATTTGCAAGCTGAAAGCAGCAGCAAGAACATCAAACAGGATCAATTAGGATTCAAAGCGGAAAATACAGTGGGCTAAGGTACCTAGAAAAAGACAGTTTACTAAGGACAGAGGCAAAATTCCACACCACACCATGTTGAAGCAAGGGAGATACAGTGAATCACAATGTGATCACAGATCAAGAATATCAGGCTGCTAAAATACGTACACAGAAATAGAAACATCATTTTAAAGTGTGAAATAACGTCCTACTATCCAGCTGAAGGCTACAAGAATAGATTAGCACAATTTCCAATCTAGCCACAGCAACTGAAAGATACAAATCAAGCAGTGGTAGGACAGATGAGTGGTGAAAATAATCAGTGATGTAGAATACATCACCTATGAGGAAAAACTGAAAGAATTGGGAAATGTTAGTTCCAGAAGACTAAACTCTCTTTGAAGATAAAACCTGAACAGTGGTTTTCAGATATGCAAGCATAAGAAATCAGAATAGAAAAATTCTTCCATTAAACTGTAGGGAGGAAGGTTTAGTTGGGCATTTAAAGTTTTCAAATAGTAAGAAAAAGCTTTTCAATAGTAAGGAAAAATACATATAGGAAGAAACTATGGAATCTAGGTATTTTCAGGAGATAGTTGGACAAATATCTATCACAAATCCTGCCTTTGAGCAAGGTCTCTGTTTCAAGTCCTGTTTTCTGCAATAGCCCGACACAATGTCACTGATTTCTTTCACAAAGGCAGGAAATTGAAAAATGGAATTGAGGATGAACCTTATTTCCAGCTAGGCAAAAATTTCACTGTGCAAAATCAGTTCACTTACAGCAGCACATGAGACCATGCACATTTGCCTGTCAATAGGATTTCCTCTCCTTGAGAGAAGGATGGAAGATGTAGAAACAGGTTACGGAAACTTAAATTCTCTATATGCTAGACAAAAAGTAAGCAGCTTCTAGTTATAAGAAGTTACTAACAAAAGTTACAAAGGTTTAAAAAATGGATCTACAAAGGTGTTACTAAGACAATGATTAAAAGTTTACTAAAGATAGAGCTTTATTGTGATTACAGTTCACATTTCTGGTAGCTGGTGAATTCTGCAGATCATATGACCAAGATAGTGTACTGCTCTCCAATACAATTTACACTATTCTCCTTATCAATACAATTTACACTATTACCTAGTACTTCTAAGGCTCATCTCTCAAAAATCAATACCAACAGACAGTTTAGACTCAGTGCAATAGTCTTTGTGGTGGTTCATCAATCCTTTTAGTAATATCATGTCATTGTTTGTTCTTAAGATGAGTTAGACATTTTTCTCTCAATACTTTGAAAAACAAAACCAAAAATAAGCCTCTTTCTCAGCTATAAGCAAAAGCAATGACAATCCTATTTCCAGTTGGAGACATTTTGATTTTTAGGTGATATTTTGTTGAGAAAATTATGAAGAAAAAACCCATGTACGATTGGGTCTTCTAAAAATGACTGCTTGCAAAATGTCAGCTAAAACACGTCTCTACTTCTTTTCTGCAACTGTTGTTGCCTCAAAATCATCACAGAAATGTTACTGAATCCGATGATTTTCCGCTATGGATATTGCTTATAGGGTTAGAAAATTTGCTTTGAAAGTGTCTAGACTGAGAAGCTGATGTATGGTTTGCTTGTCAAAGAGCCTGAAGAGATAGACAATACCATTAGACATAGTATTGAAATGATGAATGGATGGATGGATGGATTATCCTCACCTGCTGTGTACTGTTTGCTAAAGGCATTTTAGTAATACTTCCTGCTCCTTTCAGTTCTAACTAAAAAACTAAAAGTTGCCTCCAGAACATGCAGTCATCTAACTTAAAAACAAGATCCCCAAACCAGAAAAATAAAAATCACAGTAGTAAATGCAAGTAGAAAGGTACACTGCATATTGCTTTGCTAGAAAATGTTTCTGCTTGACTTTAGTTCAAAGTTACCTCTGGAATATGAGGTATATTCCTTTTTTAAGGACGTGATGATGAACCTCTAAATATTTCGACCCTTTTTGAAAAGCCATTGCTATTTCTAGCCTTATCAGCTTCTATTGCCTGCTTCTGCTCTCCTCTTCATTTCTTTCCTAGACATGAGCAATTAACACTTCATGATTTCCATTCAGTCTTGGAGTGCAATATATTTTATTGTCCTGATTTCTTAACCTTTGATATAATTTTCTGTCTCTTATGAACTGCATTTTTGTATCTGAATGTTTTCACCTGTGGGATTTGTCTTCTATCATGTTTTATCTTTCTTTCAACAGTTTTTAAGTCTATTAGACTGGGTAGAGCAGAGAATAAATGCAAACACTTAAGAAAATAATTTTTAAAAATCACAAAAGAAAATTACTACTTTATTGTCTTTAACTGGGTCATAGCAAAACCTGATATCAACAGCTATGAAGAAGTAGATAGCAAAATCATTAAATGGAAAGAGAATGTAAAACTCATTTTTCAGGAGTCCTGTACAACTTTACAATTACTTTGAGCTTTGTCACATGAAGGTAGACTATGTTTCATAGATATTTTGGGGAAGTTCCTCATAATAACCCTCTGTATTTGAATCAGTTCATGCACATCCATCTTGGCATCACCTTCTTAACCTTTTAGAAACTGCCCTGTTACAGGGTTGAGAAATCATTCAGGTGGATTAACCTTCCTGACAGGGTTTAGCATCATTTGTAAATCTGCCAGGGTGAAAAAGTTTGGAAAGATGAGTGAAAAGGAAAGGCTTATATAAAAAGTAAGCCTCATAGTGCCAGTTTCTCTGTTCTTTCATTCCTCTGTTATCACTTTAAAGCAGACATTCTTAATGTTAATGTACTGTTAATTATCTGAGTGCCAAATAAACTGAGACACAAAATTTTAGAGAGACACTGGTATGCTGTGACAACTTTGGAAGGGAAATCCTGAATTTACTACCTTTTATTGAAACACTGGAAAACTATTTTTAAAACAGTCAACAGACCCAATAGTCTATCAGGAGACCGTGATTCTGATTTCAGTTAATGTTCCACATAGATAATAGGTACCTGTTTTATCATTAGCTAATGTAGTCCTCTATGTCATCATTACAACCTAAGATCATCAAATGCAGAAAGAACACTGAAACTAAAGGAGGCATAGAGTTTAATATTTCCACCAGAGAAATATTTGGTCATTTTTTACAGTAAAGTAGGGTATTATTAAAAGTTTGATTCAAAAATGGACTGAAGACATGAGGCAAGCTCTCTTCTGTCTCTCATCTCTGCCGTTACCACTGTAATGTTACCTTTAGTGAGGACTGAGCGGTCTATTGGGTTGCAGCCCAGTGATAGAATTATTCACATATACTTCATTAACCCACAAGTCTATAATGGATCTTTTGCTATCATTACACATATAATGAAAGTTTGCCTCCCAAGTAACATCAAATACTTATTTAAACCAGCTGGTTGCCTTTGTATAGTAATATTTCTCAGTGTAATAAATCATTTTCTCTGTTATCCTTCAGTTACCTAAGGGCTGCAGTATATATTACAAAGTAGCAGCCAGTAAAATATTTTAAAATAAAAAAACAGAGTTAAAAGTGCTGTAGAAGAGACAAAAACATTTTTCACTCTGCAAAAATACTAGCAGCTCCAATTTATTCTGCCTTTAGAACAACCCACTCTGAAAGCATAAGACATCTTCCTTCACAGAACAAAATTTAAGTGCTAACATCTAAAAGACCACAGTCCCTCAAACACTTAAGTTTAATCAGCATACTGACATTATATTTGTCTCAGAGTTAGATATCGAATCTAGTATTTACAGGAATTCTGATGCAGGTCTCTCTAGAGGAAGATTCATCCCACACTGAAATAGATGTAGACTAAAGGCCTTCCTGGGTTTGTTTAGAAGAATCACAGAATCATTTTAGTTGGAAGGAAATTCTTGAGAACATCTAGTCCACTCTCCCAGCTCAAGCAGGGTCAGCTAGAGTGGGTTACAGAGGACCACTTGAATCCAATGTGTCTCACCTACATGTTTGTTTGCATCACATCCACCAGCATTTTAGGACAATTAGCACTGAGTAGCTTCCTATTTGTTTCAAACCAAATGCCTTTAAGATCCGAAAACCAGATCTACCCTATAAGCCCTAAGGTCTGGCCTACTAAGAGTATACGGCTGCACTTCTATAGAAGTCCAAGACTTAAACACAGCACAGCTAAAGAACCACTCTTCACTTCCTCTGCTTTGTCCAGTTCACCAAAATATACTTTGGCTAGATATTTAATGTTTTGCAAGCATCAGGCAAGTAAGGTGCTGTAACTTCTGTAGAAGTTTTTAGACCAAAACACTCAATCAGATTTGAGATGGATGCTGAATAACTTCAAGTCATAGTGTGAGGTGATTGTGGACACAATGCAAGAGATCTATAGATCTGTACTTAGTGACCCAAGCATTCCCTTCAACTCATCAGTCCTCTTGTAACTGTATGCAAAACTGACAGCTTCAGTGCAAGTAAGAGAAAAAATGTTCTCCCATTCTATAACAACCTATACCATGGTGGTTAGGAGAGGCTGGCTTGAACATTGTCAGACAAAAGAACATGTGGAGGCTAAGATAGAAAGGAATGCAAACTCAACAATGTATGAATGAAAGGATGCATGCACATCACCTGGATAACCAATGTCTGTAAAGGGTCTTAGTGCTCAAATGTGGGAGAAAGGTCTGTCCTGAAAATTCTGAGTTACTTCCCTCCATCCTCAAGCTGGGTGCCCAAAAAGGTATATGGTGCACCTTGCATCAGTTTTTCCCCCTTATTATTTAGCATGCTTGACAGCATACTGACTGTTATGGTTCACATCCTACGGTATCTGACACCCACACTTGCTTGCCTAAGAAGCCTGGCCACCCACCACAGAACTGCAGAATCCATTTTATAAGCTATGCAGAACTTAAAAGTTCACTTGCAATTTTGAGTCTGTTTTCCATTGTGCTGACTTCATTTTTCCCACAGAAATCAGAATTTGTAGCGGCAACATGGACACAATTGTCGTTAGTGAAGTGATATAGCTTCACTTACACGTATGCATAGATGACTGTAACACTCCTCCTATTCCTCCATAACCTGCAGTATACTTGTACTTACATGACTGAAAATAAATGATGGCTTTGTGCAATGAATCAGAATATATTTAGTGAAGAAGTTGTTCCATGTACTAATTCCGAGCATTCTCTTTGGCATGTAATGTAAATAACAGAAATCCAACTGACAAAAAATTTGCACCCTACTTAATGTATTACCTCTCATCATTCCAAATCCTAGCACTAGCAGCCATCAAGCTGATGGAGGGCAGCTTTTCTATTGCCCTGTGGTTCCCTCTCTGCATGTATGGTTCTGTACAATATAAGCATAAGCAAGAACACGTTTCAAAGCAAGAGAAGTTTTTTACATATACTTGTATTATTGCATGTAGTGGTACCGACTCACATTTGGTTCTACCACACGTTATACTGACAACATGTGTACAGAATGGAAATCTTAAATGGAAGTCTTACACCTCTGCCTTTATTCTACCCTTAGATCATGGGATCTCAGAGAATAAAAATCAGAAAAGATATAGTCATTTTCTTTCACAGTACGTCTTTTCCATATTATCTTCTTTAAGTCAAGACTAAGCTCTAATTTTTAGCAAGGGGATTAGGAGAAAATATATTCTTAAGGGTCTGATTAAAATTTTAATTGGACTATGCACACCTCTAATTCCCTGGACAGAGCTCAAGAGACTATGAACTCCACAGAGAGATCAGTACATCAGGAACAAGATCAATGTTAATTAGAGCAAGATATATAAACTTCTTCCAAAGTGTAAGACATAAAATAAGGAATTCAATGCATAATTTTAAGAGACTGGTATAGATAACTTGAGTCAGGGGAATTGAGTCCACTTTTATTAGTGTTTCCATTAGTAACAGAAACATTTATTCTGAGGTACAGCAACATCAGCAAGTAACTAAAATGTGCAAGAAGAAACTAAGAAACATTTCCATCTTATAACATGCTGCCATAAGAAGCTGAGTAGTTGTTCTGCTACTGATGGTGAATACTATAAGAATCTATTCATTGCAAAGAAATAGTCCTTCTCATAAAATGAATAATGAGACACCAGTACAGTATTGCAGTTTAAAGATTTTTTTTTTTCCACTCAGAGACAAAAACAGACTTGCACAGTAGCATTATCTTAATGCATGCTTAATAAGAAAATATTCTGAAAATCTTATTTAGATAAAAAAAATCCTTTTTGGCAGGAAATTGCAATTTTTCTTGGGAAAAGAAGCACACAGTAGAAGTAACTGGTAAAACATAGTTAAAGGCCATAATAAATAAATTAATTAATCTTAAGGGCATATTTAACATCATGAGCAACTTAATGTCAGTTTATTGACATAAAATCCACTACAGTATTATATTACAGAAAGTCCTCAGCAATGATAAAAAATTCAAGCTACACATGACAGATGAGGAAAGCCACTAACTTTCAACAAAGGATTGGAGTAAAATAGAAAAAATGAGAAGATCAGTTTACATACAATTGTAAGAGTTTACAGGTGACCTGGTGCATGAAGCATGGCATCACAATGTAAGACTATCTCTTTTGATACCCATTTTATATACTTCATTAGCTATATATAGTTCTGCTTTATTGTTCTGGGGCTTGTGCTCTCCTAAGTCAACACTGGTATGTACATGGAGGCACAACTCTGCATTGTACCGACTTTGAATAATTGCTACATTGATCGGATACCAAGGAACTACAGAAAAATTACTGTAGCTGATGATCTCCCTTGTAACAATCCGTCTTAGCTTGTAAAGTTTATATGTTAAAAAAGGTTTTGGAGGGTAGTGGTCTTCTGGGAACAGTCTAAAACACAGAAGCACTGCCGCTGAGAGCAAAAAGCAAATTAGGTTGAGAGCAGACAATGTAAGGAACAATACTGAAGCTGAATTTTAAGAACTTCTACCTGGATTCACCATTTTTCAGAAGTATAGATCATTGTCTTAGTTGATATATACTAAGAGCTGTTTTCTCCTTTTTTTTTTTTTTCTGACCCATCCAAGAATTAGTTCAGTTACAAGAAGATAAGGATTTTCATTTAGAGTTTGAAAAATTATGTCAAAGAGAAGAGGCGATTATTTGGGTTATAACTTACCCTGAATGAAGTCACAACTTGAAGCACAAATTCAAACATTTAAGCTGCAGCCCCATCAGTGTGATATATTGTTAGCAGTGCTGATAACAGGATTTATAAGAGCACTGCAGATCACCTCTGTGGTATAAATAAACAGAGATTCAAAATGGTTATGCAATTCATGTGTTTGGTAGTTTTAACACTATTGACTTTGCTTCAGAGTTACATCACTGGTTTGGAGCTCTTGGATCACTTTTCAAAGTGTCCTGAGAAAGAAATACCCTTCATTTTTATCCTCAGCTATTTGGTATGGTCCACAGCACATAAGTACTGATTACCAATAAAAAGTATTCATTTATTTGTGCTCATAGTATTCTTTTTATATAACACTACTGATTAAAAAAAAATTACAGAAGTTACCAAATATTTACCCTGATATTCTACACATATATCTGGTTTGTGATTTATTAAAATATTGTAAAAGACTATTT